>WEDG01008680.1:0-23103 GCA_017591395.1 Schistocephalus solidus | reverse complement strand
ATTTCGAGAATTCACTTATCTTCAAATTTCTACTTGTCTAACCGCAGCCAGAAGGTCTGAGTAGGTACTAGCTATTAAAAGCCTCAGCCGCTCACGAGTGGAGTTTTTCAAGGCACGTTTATAGGTCCCCTTCTCTTCATTCTGTACATAAACGAAATTTCAACTTTACTCACAAATTCACAAACTTTCGTTTACGCTGATGATCTCAAGTGCATTTATTCATTTTCTAAAGACACTGCCAATAGTTGCGTTGATAAAATCAACACTGATCTACTTATACTACTTAAATCTGTTGCAAAGTTATGGAAAAGCTTGTCAAAAAGGAATTGATGATTTATTTAGAAACCCGTAACCTCTTATCAACTGCAAAATATGGCTTTCGTAGGGGAAGATCGTGTGTTACGAACTTACTTTATACTATGCAAAGCTGGACTAATGCACTCGATGCAAAATACACTGTGCATGTGGCCTACATTGATTTCCAGAAGGCATTCGATAGTGTTCCGCACCAGTGTCTCCTTTATAAGTTAAGAATGTTTGGTATTGGAGGCAAACTTCTAACGTGGATCAAGAATTTTCTCGTCGGTCGTTCCCTAGTGGTCTGCGTAGGCGGATCGTGATCAAAGCGCACAATCATCAAGAGTGGAGTTCCGCAAGGTTCAGTTCTCGGACCAATCCTATTTCTCTTGTTTATTAATGATTGTGTACAGGAATTGGACTGTGACTTTGTTATGTTTGCGGACGATATAAAAATTTGGAAAGTTATCAACAATGCTGCCGATGGAGACGATTTCCAAGAAGATCTCCATCGATTGGACGAGTGGTCCCGCAAATGGCTCTTGTCCTTCAACTCAAACTAATGCGCCCTGCTACGTCTGGGAAGTCAGAATCAGGTCACTGATATGCGACCCTACTTTTTGAACGGTATGCCACTCCGAGAAACACACACACAGAAGGATCTCGGCGTTTGGATGACAGACAACCTGAAGCCTTCAACGCAATGCTGCAAGGTGGCTAAATCCGCCAATTCAATGCTGTACTCTATCAAGCGGGCATTTAAAGTTTTCGATGAAGACTGCTTTTCTAAAGTCTTTGGTACGTTTGTTAGGCCCCATCTTGAATATGCGATCCAAGCCTGGCGACCATGGACCCAACAGGACTACAAAATGCTCGAAAGGGTACAGCGACGAGCCACAAAATTAGTAAGAGGTCAAGGTGAACTGCCATTTGAGATTCGTCTAAATAACCTACAGCTCTATCCTCTGAGTTATAGGCAGTTGCGCGGAGACTTGATACAAACCTTCCGTATTGTGCGTGGCATGGAGTTTTTTTTCAATTCAATTCAATTTATTGAGGGAAATAGGCATGGGCCTTTGAGAACCCTATTTGTAACGTTAAATTAAGTGTGGTATACAGAGAAACTGTGTGGTTTGCAAAGGTACAAAAGGTGGTCATAAAAAATGACAAGTGGTGCATGACTCTCGAGGGTTAAGATAAATTCCTCATCGCTCAGGCTCGTTGCGGAACATAAAACTGTCAAGGTTCCTTTTAAAGCTTTCCAGCGATGGTGACATCACAACGTCTTCAGGGAGGGCATTCCATGGTTTAACCCCTCTGACAGAGAAGGAGAACTTGCGCACATCCAGTCTCGCCTGCTGGACACGCAGTTTCAATGGGTGACCTCGGAGATGGGTCGTGGTGGCAAATTCAAAGAAGTCCGAGAATTCCAGGCAACAATCCAATCCCTTCACAATGTGGAATTTCTGCAGGAGATCACCACGCATTTGCCTATAACTCAAAGGGAACAGATTAAGATTCATTAGGCGGGTTGGATTTGGCAAGGAGCTTTGACTTCTAACCATTTTGGTGGCTTTCCTCTGTATTCTTTTGAGGCAGTTCTGATCTTGAACTGTCCAGCCCTAATAGCATGCATATATAGCACTGATATACGTAAATCTCGACATTCCGAGGTAGGACATAGCCTCTGCTCATTGGTTAATCTATATTAAGGCTCCATGTTGTGATTGGTTGGCATGATAGTGTGTCTATAGTAGGCGCGGGAAGCGGCCATCACACTTTTATTTCTCGTGGCTTGCGTACGTACGTGGTTGACCGAAATTCTGCCTGCCCTTCTGTCAAACCCTATTTCTCATTTACATTGCTTAACTGTTTACTATATCAATTTATTTTGTTTATTTACCATCTACAATGTATAGGCAGCCCTGTAAAAGGACCATTAGAAGGCATGTTGCCCGCGATGTCGCGGAAATATACCGCGAAGTTAATGATGAACTTAATAGATATAGATTAAAGCGCAGACGAGTTATACATGATGAGGAATGCACGTCAGCATCGCCTAGTGCTCAAACTTTGATCGACATGCCCGTTGATGTACATAAATCAACTGATAAGTCCACAGATGACAGCGAGGGGTATCCCTCATCATCCGATGAGGAGGAAAGCAGCACAGAGAGTGGTATCCCTTCGCATAAGTATATTCAGGATAGGGTAAGGGAATGGGCTATTGAATCAAACATTGCCCATATCCACCAACGTAATGTTCTTAATAATTTTAAATCGCTTGTCCCAGACATGCCCTAGGGTTTCCAGGCTTGCATAGCCTATTCCAAATGCGGCCTAGTGAATTTTCCAAAAGTCTTAGCAAAGAGATCTTCATCGAAATCCAAAAAGGCTCGTCTGATGGCATGCAACACCGCAATCGCACTCTTCGCCACTTTCGAGCTGTGAGACGATGGTTTTAAGGTGGTGGTCGTCAGCACACCAAGGTCCTTTTGGGTTTCCACGTCTTTTAAGGCTTCACCGTTGAGAAAGTAACTTCTATTTTCGGCAGATCCAGATGGGTTTTCTCAGCGAATTATTGAACACTTATCGACGTTGAACCGCAAAAGCCAATGATTCGACCATTCCTCCAACCGAGTTAGGTTGATCTGCAGTTTATCTTCGTCAGCAGGGCTCGGGATTATATTCCAGATTTTAATGTCATCGGCAAACATTGCTGCTTCACAGTCGAGATTCCTGACACAATCGTTCACGTATATTTAAAACAGTATTGGCCCTAGCACTGAACCCTGAGGAACCACACTCTCGACCGCAGCAGAACTTGACCTCTCTTGGCCGATGCACACAACCTGGCGCCGACCCACGAGGAAGTTTTCGATCCACTTGAGAAGGTTACCTCTGATTCCAATTCTTTCTAGCTTGAACAGCAGTCTCTCGTGCGGCACAGCATCGAAGGCCTTTTGAAAGTCAATGAAGGCAATGTGAGCCGTGTGTCTATCTTCAAGTGCTTGGATCCACCTCTGGAGCGAATACAGCAAATTCGTTGTGCATGATCTTCCTTTTCTGAACCCGTGTTGACAGATTAATAACAAATTATGAGTCTCTAGGAGAAAAACTAACCAAGGCGGTCGAAGGCGGTTTGTTCAAATTTATAGATAAGTGAATTCTCAAATTTTCAACCTATTTCTTCGTTTCCTGTTGAAAATATTAGCTTAATTATTGAAAATTTATTGTAATTCTACCTAATTATCAGCTGTACAAACTTGCAGTTATTGCAATGGCAAAAGGGAGAAATATACAGTTTATTGAACTTTTTTCACCCTACATAACCTCATTAAAGTTCTCGCAGATTTACGTCAAAAGGACGGAATCTAAAGTTTAATTCTAGAAATAAAGTTGAAAATTTGTAAGTTTACTTTATTTCCAGCGAAGAATAATTTGCATTAACTGGTATACCAATTGATATAATTTTTCATCATGCATAGCCTCTTCGCAATTTCTATTTTCAGTTTAAACTCGTTACCTTGCAGATATTTGCTTAAAGTGTTTTGCTTAAAACACATTTTTCATATATTACATCTTTTATTCCGTAAAACGTCACGAGTGACAATTTTTCTCTCGTATTATTGACTTATATTTTAAAATCAATATGAAACCCCAGTCTGTGCTTAGACGCAAACATCCTCTTCGCATTAAACTTCCACTAGAGCAACCCACCTTAAACATGAAGAAATAAGACCTTGACGCCCTGGAAAACTTTAACACCTTTATGTCTAAATATGGTTCTCTCTTCACGATCCTTGATACCATTTTTGAGGGAAAGTTGTCTTCCCTCACTTCTCAACAATGCGTGAAACTAGAACCTTTTATAAACATGGTCAATACTGAGTCAATTGACCGACATAAGAGAAGTTTAAATTTTTTTTGTAAACGTTCCGAAGAGCAAAATCCCCCTGGACGTTGCATTTCATTTCCTTTACTCGTGCGGCCTTAACTTTAAAGTCGCTGAAGCTAAAAGGTTGTCTTCCCGTAGTAAAAACCCGCCTATTATGGTCAAACGTTTTTCAGCGATTGAAGTTGACCTTTTTCTCTAAAAATGAGCACTCAGCTCAATATTTGGAAAAAAATAAGTTGTTTATCTGTAGGGATAAAACCCCAATGGAACGTCGGGTTTCACCCTCATTAGCAAACAAGAAGCCTTGGTCTACACCTTCAATACCAAAAGTTATCTCAGAGGTTTGTCCTGTAGCTAACGCACGCCCACGGCCCTGCGGATCGACAGGAATTTTGATAACAGCTGAATCTTCACCCGTTAACCTTGTTCCTGGTTTGAGTGAAATTGTGTCAAAACCACTTCTTTCTCATCCCAAGCAAACCATGCCTGCTATGGCTGCAAAATCTACTAACCCTAAGAAAACTTCCAGTAAATCTGAATCATTGGCTAATCCAGGCATTAAAATCAGTAATGTCATAACCAATGGGAAACCTGCTTACCCCTCAGCATCTACGACAGCTGCGAACGCTAACGTGAGCATCTTTCCCAACCCTAAGAGTGTCCGAAATCCCCGAATAATTAACGATTCTAATTATGTTACCAGTTTTTCGAAATCATTTATTCCTTTTTCAAATGCACGTTTTCCTCCAATTTATGCTAACTTCCCTCAAAATCTCATTTCTATGCCACCCCCTATCTTTCAAACGCCACAATATAGCCTTCATTTCCAAGGTTTTCATCCAAATATGCCGTTGTACAATAATCTCAGTTCTCTTAACAATAACATTTCGACAAATTGTAGACCAGAGCGATTTTGTTTCCCACCTTTCGTTTCTTCTTTCCAGTTTTCTTCTCCACCACCAAATTTTCATTTTTTATAAAAACTGATGAGCGTAACCTGCAGCTCAGGAATACGCTTAGCTTAGTTTCACTCAATGCGAGATCAGTTGTAAATTAGATGGCTGAGCTTAGAACAGTAGTCTTTGAGCTTGATTTAGATTTGCTGTGCATCACTGAATCCTGGGCTCACTCTCTTATTTATGACTCAACGCTTGCTATAGATAATTTTAATTTGTACTGACAAGACCGCGCTGAAAAACGTGGCGGTGGTTGCCTCCTAAATATTAAGTCATCCTTTGTACATTTCCATTTTCAGCTGAGCATTTCGTCCTCTTCTGGAAATGTATGCTTTGCTTCAGTCATCCTCCCACACAATAAAAAAGCGATAATTGGCTGTGTCTATAATCCTCCGTGTTATTCTGGCAATCAAAGCGAGCTCTCTGAACTATTTGAAAATGTTTCAGACACTCAATTTGATATCAAAATAATCGTAGGCGATTTCAATCTGCCAGACATTGACTGGCAGGCAAATTCCTCTCCGCCTCAACATCATAAATTGGTCGATACTGTTAACTTTTCAAACATGTCCCAACTGGTCAGATCAGTTACTAGAAATGACAATATTTTAGATTTAATTTTTACAAACGATGTTCACCCTCTCTTTATGAATTTCCATCATGATCTTTTCAAAAGTGATAACGCAATAATTCACTGTTGTTTTCCAGTCTCCCTTCTTTCGAAGCCTGAGGTTAAATGCAATAACCTCGACTTTGCTAACATAAACCATGAAACAATAAATAGTTTCGTAAGCACTCTAGATTGGCATAGCATATTCTCAATCAACGATCTAAACTTTTTCCGTGAGCTATTGCAGAACCTCACAGAAAATATCCAGGCTTTTATCCCGTTTAAGATTTTTTTAATTCACATTCAGCTTCTTCTACTGTTCCGCATTTTCTCCAGAACAGACTTAAAAAATTACGAAATCAACTTAAAGATTCATCTAAAAGCTCTTTGTCAGTTCATTTAAGGATTGCACAAATATTTGAATTAGCATCGAGAATAAGGCTCGCGAGAGATAAGCGTAGGGAGTCTCGGGCACTAAGTGATGCCAATTCATCCAAATCTGTTGCTCAAATCTTTCATGTTCGGTCATCGGCTAAGCATCTGAATGTAACTCCGCCCTTACTCGACTGTAACAGAAAATTTGTTACAGATGATTTGGGCAAAGCAGAATTGTTAAACTCGTTTTTTGCCAACCACTTTACCATTGAAACTAGCCCCACTCCCACAATTCCTCTGCTTTCAAATTTGCTTCTAACAACTATTAATTTCTCGCTTTCATGTATTCAAAAAGAAATAGCTCACCTAAAAAATTCACGTTTGGTTGGAACTGACAACATTCCAAACTCACTTATTAAACAGTTAAGGGGTTTTCCACCTTTACTAAGCAAGTTATTCTCAGTATTTCTCGAAAATGGTTTCTTCCCGATTATTAAAAAACTTCTATTATAATACCAGTTTTAAATCTGGTTCCCGCTCGGACATTCATAACTATCGCGGTGTTCATAAAACGCCCTCTCCTGCTAAACTCTTCGAAAAACGTATTGCAAAACAAATCACCGATTTTTGCTTAAGCAATCAAATAATCAACTTTAGCCAACACGGCTTCTTACCGGACCGTTCTTGTGAAACCTGCCACATGTCTTTTCTAAATCTACTAACCTCTCTTCGTAATGATCATCTATCTGTAGTAGTTATCTATTTTGATCTTAGTAAGGCATTCGATAAGGTGCCTCATAAACGACTTCTAGCTAAACTAGAAGCTATAGGATTCCGTAGTCCCCTTACTGACTTTATTAGATCATACCTAAATGACCGAATGCAAAACGTTTCAGTAGGTTCCTCATACTGAAGTGCTGCCCCTATTGTTAGTGGTGTGCTTCAAGGAACCGTATTAGGTACTTTGTTGTTCTCACTTTATATAAATGATATATCATCGATAGTTAAACATTCTCAATCTTTTATTTATGCTGATGACCTCAAATGCGTGAATTCCTTCTCTAACAGTACGACCGAATAGTGCCTAAAACAAATTCACTCAGACTTAGACGCTCTTTCGACCTAGAGCTCCACATCGCTAATGGAGTTCTCACCTACTAAGTGTCGCTACATGAGTTTTGGGCCTGTAAGGCTGCCGCAACCTCTTATCTTTGAAGGTTGCCATATGATTGAATATTCCTCCATCAAGGACTTGGGCTTAAGCTACACCAATAAATTAGATCTTTCGCCTCATGCCGATAGAATTACGGCCAAAGCTGCTCAGATTTGTGGCTTTATTTCTTATAATTTCTACCTTCCTGAAATTAAATTAAGTCTTTATCGTATGTTTGTACTTCCCATTCTTGAATTTTGCTGTCCTTTCTTCGGTTTGATGAACGAATCTAGCCGTTCAAAAATTGAAAATGTCCAAAGGCATTTCACAAAAAAACTCCTATATCCGACTCCTTTAACTACTTCCTACTCAACAAGATGCCAGCTAATGAAGCTAAAATTTCTTTGGGTCAAGAGACTTGAAGCAGGCTTTTGTCTCCTTTTCCGACTAAATAATAGCTCAACTCTCATCAAACTTTCGGTCATTACCCCCGTTAGTCTTACTTACAACCTAAGAAATTCTACATTAATTATACCTCCCCCTGCATCCTCCACACGTAAACGCTCTCTTTTCCTTGCTCATAGATATAGTTTTCTTTGGAATAACTTGCCAATTGAAATCAGGTCGTTAACTAGTCTATCTGCATTCAAGCGAAGACTGCACATTTATCTTAACACTGATTCTATTAACCTTTTTTTCCTCATCTTTTCCAAGTAGCTTTCCCCATGAATCGGAGAAAGGATCATCGGGAATTTAAGTGACCCACTTGAAACTATATTTTCACTACCTCGAGTTGCCCATGAACTATGATGTCTACTTATATCACCAGTACTCCAAACGATGACGTCATTCGGACGTACACATTCGGTGGTCCACAGTCTAAAATGCAAGCGTTTCTTTGGATACTACCCATCATCAGAATTCAATTATGGATGCTAAGATGCTGAGGACTTAAGTTCATTAACGCATTTTCGTGAGATATTGTTTCATACGCCTAAGTGATCAAGAATGAATCACCTCGACGTTTCACTATCTCATTATGAACTGCTACTTCAGTATTACCCTACCCTAATCTTCCACCTGACCATTTTTTGCTAAGCAGTTTTTTTCTCCTACCTTCTATTCAAAAATGAAGGCCTATTGAACTCTGCCTCCATTTTTATGGTAGGAGTTTTTTTTCACTGCCTATTTATTTTTAGTTCACCTTTAATTTTTAAACATTGCTAACTTTTGACATAACAGGACAAGTTATGTATTTGTACATTTTATCTGCAAAAATTGTCAGAACTTTATTTCGTTACTTATGTTTGCTTAGACAGTTCCTTCCCGGTGCTTACCAAATACAAATTCTAAATTCTTAATTCTAAATTTCACTAATTCTCTCTTGATGATCCTTTCCATAATTTTGCCAAGGATGCATGTCAAGCTTATGGGCCTGTAGTTTGTTACTGACGCCTGGCTACCGCTTTTGTACAAGGGAGTTATATGAGCCAGCTTCCAATCGAAAGGAAGAGTTCCGGAGTCAAATGACTTTTGAAAGGGCACTGACAGAGGAGCGGAAAGTTCATTGGCGAGTTCTTTCAGAAGCTTGGGTGGAAGCTCGTCTGCTCCTGGGGATTTCGACTCTTTTAGTTCTTTTAATTCCTTTTGGATCAGAAATTCTGAGAATAGTATGTGGCTAATGCTTGCAGTCGGCGGGTTATCCACTGAGGAACGAAGGAACCTTGCCTCGTTTGTGAAGACTGAGCGGTAGAAGCGTGAAAAGTACTCGGCTTTTTCCCTGTTTTCAGAAATTTCGACGCCCACGGCAGTCTTAATCAGCGGTATTTGATGTTTATTCCTTGTCCATCTACGGAGGTATCTGTAGACTAACTTTGGATTCTGCGTTGCCTTTTACAGCAAAGTCTTCTCAAATTCTCTTCGCGTTTTAAGAATAAGGCTTCTCACTTCCTTTCTCTGTGTTTTATACTTATTAAAATAGGCGACTTGATTAGACTCGCAATATTTTCTCCACAACTAGTACTTCCTGTTTATTTCCATTTTTTAGTTGCTGTCTAGCCACCCAGGACACTTGCTGGGATGGACACTCGTTAGTGGGCAGTGGTTGTCCATAAGTTGCAGAAGAACATTTCGGAAGGACTCCCAATCTTCGTTCACGGTGCTCGAAAACATTGAGGTCCAGTTGATGTATGTTAAGTCTTTTTTTTAGAATTTATATATGGTAAGCACCGGGAAGGCACTGTCTAAGCAAACATTAGTAACGAAATAAAGTTATGACAATTTGTGCAGATAAAATGTACAAATACATAACTTGTCCTGCTATGTCAACAGTAAGCAATGTTTGAAAATAAGTGGTGAACTAAAAATAAACAGGCAGTGAAAAAAAAACTCCTTCCATAAAAATGGAGTCAGAGTTCAATAGGCCTTCATTTTTGAATAGAAAATAGGAGAAAAAAACTGCTAGGCAAAAAATGGTCAGGTGGTAGATTAGGGTAGGGAAATACTGAAGTAGCAGTTCATAATGAGATATTGAAACGCCGAGGTGATTCGTTCTTGATCACTTAGGCGTATGAAACAAAATCTCACGAAAATGCGTCAATGAACTTAAGTCCTCAGCATCTTAGGATCCATAATTTAATTCTGATGATGGAAAGTATCCAAAGAAACAGTAGCATTTTAGACTGTGGACCACCGAATGTGAACGTCCGAATGACGTCATCGTTTGGAGTACGGGTGATATTAGGAGACATCATAGTTCATGGGCAACTCGAGGTAGTGAAAATATAGTTTCAAGTGGGTCACTTAAATTCCCGATGGTCCTTTCTCCGATTCATGGGGAAAGCTACTGGGAAAAGATGAGGAAAATAAAAGATTAATAGAATCAGTGTTAAGATAAATGTGCAGTCTTCGCTTGAATGCAGATAGACTAGTTAACGACCTAATTTCAATTGGCAAATTATTCCAAAGAAAACTATACCTAGAAGCAAAGAAAAGAGAGCGTTTACACGTGGAGGATGCAGGGGGAGGTATAATTAATGTAGAATTTCTTAGGTTGTAAGTCTGCTCGCATCTGATGAAAATTTCCTCGCCAAACGTTACGCCGTTTTTCCTCTATAGCAGGCGCAATGGAGAATAAGGAGTAGTCCCACATAAGCACCACATGATCACTACGACCGATCGGAGGCATTGAAATAATCTCGTCGATGCTGCCTGATCTTTTCATGAAAACCAGGTCAAGACATTTAGCCCTTTGTCCTTCACGTGCTCTGGTGGGGAAAGGGACATGTTGTGTGAGGAGTGCCTTCAAGGTCTTTTGGAGAAAAACAAAATCAAAATTCGATTTCGGGCATGATGATTGAACAGTGCTCCAGTTAATTCCTAGTGCGATGAAGTCACCCATAATCATGACATTAGGTCGACTGGAGAAATTTTCTAATTGTTCCAGCAAGTTGGTCTCCGCGACTCGGTCTATCCTAGGTGGCCGATAGACACTGAGGACATCCAGACATGAAGAGCCAAAAGCCTTGATTTTCAACCATATGGCTTCCATGCTGCACGAAAACTTGCTCGTCTTGTCAGACACTATTAGCACGTCTTTAACAAACACAATTATTCCACCACCTTCTCGGTTTTATCTGTCCCTCCGATATATTTGGTATCCAGACAATGTTATTGCGCTATCTCGAATACTGCCCGACAGCCAGGTTTCGGTTACTGCTATCACATCCGGAGATACTTCGGCAAGACAAATTTTTAACTCATCAGGTTTTGATAAAAGGCTTTGTGCATTTGTATACAAGCACTTCAATTTTGCGCAAACCGAATTTCCTGTTGCGTTTGTCAATTTTATGGGCCTAACTGCGTCTCCTCTAACGTCAAGGTCGTATGTCTTTTCCGTTTCTTGATGATTTTCGGTAACTCTGGATCCTTCAGTGAGAACGCTGGGCGTTACGGAATCAGTTCTGACATCTCTTTGGGCAATTGGTTCCCTGATGGTTTTGGCGTTAGTGAGGTGGCTGCCATTGTCCTTAGAACAATCAGTTGGTTCAATGGAAAATTCATATTCTTTTGAACTACCTTCCCCTTGAAAATATCGAGATTGTGTTCGCCAGCCTTCAGTCTTGATTGTCGTTCCAAGACAAGTTCCAGGCGTCTCAGTCTTTCTGCAGGGGAGTAGTCCGGTTGAAAAAACACCTCTTTATGCGAGTGACGGAGGTTAGTTGTTTTGGATAGGATCGCCTTGATTTGGTCTTTGCTCTCTAGCATTATTTTCAGAGGTCACAGTCGCGGCGTTCCTAGGCTGTCTTCAGACTTTTTGGCGATCCGGAATACTGTAATAACTTTTACTTCCACGCCCGGTGGGAGCAACTGGTTTAGGAGACCATTAAACGAAGCAAGGTCTTCGGCGACACGGTCTTCAGGTCGGACTGCATTTGACTCGTGCAAACCCTGAATAACTAAAAATTTTGCCGATCATGGTGCTTGGAATTTTCGCTTCCTCCTAAGTTCTCCTTAGGGGCACGAGAACGGTTTACAGAGCTCTCGTTCGGATTTAGTCTACCTCTTACCATACTTTCATCCGAAGGCTTCAATGAATCCATCATAGTTGATTGTGACTTTGTCCTCCTGTTGTTGTGTTTCCCCATTGCAGCTTGCCACGCGTTTGTTTCTTGGGATTCAACTACGGGCTCTTTAGAACACCCAAGATAGCAAGATGAGATTTGTGGTTTGCTCTGGTCGTCGTCCGTAGTATTCAGAGACTGTGTTCCTGTTATCCGGTCGTTATGGGTATTCGCGTCCGAACATTGTGAGCTGTAACAAGTTGTAGTTTTTGATACTATTGGTGCTTTATTCACTGCCTTTTTAACGGGAGTATTGCTAAGCGTATTTCGTCGAGTAATGTTATCTTGCAAGAGCTTCCTTAAGTCTGCAAGCTCATTTTCCAGTTTTTGAACTCTTAGTAAAATATAAGAACATTCAACGCAAGATTCGTCCTCGTAGCCGACGGATTTGGCTGCCATTACGCTTTTTGCGTGCTTTGCTGGTTTTTGGTTGTAAGTATAAACTGTTAAAACACTGCGAAAACGTATATTTTCCATTGTGCGTGTAACGAAAATTTCCGACTGGCTTTGGAGTATGGCGAGTATTTAATGCAATATGAGTAAAAAATGTTTATATTTGTTCAAACACGCTTTTAAAAAATACTATAAACGGTATGAAGGATATTCAGGAACGACTCAGCCGTTCGGAGATGTCGAAGGTCCTGGATAACTTCCTTATTGTCTGTTTCCTTTCAAACTCGCAACTTTTGGATTTTGTAAAGGGTCCTCCTGGTATTTGAGGCCACTCCCTTGATATTATATTGGTCTCTAATTATATTTTCATCATCCTCTGCAGAGTCAATCTTTGCATTCCCTTTTTCTTCCCCTCCTTTTAAACTAGCATTGCCAAATCTTGACAACCTTGATAATTTCCTCCGAATTTGCAACCCTAACGATAGTCTCCAGGTTCTATTGATGATCGAGGCGGGTTCTGATGGTTTCGCCTCTTTGGTGATGGAATATGCAGTCAACAAGGTCGCATATCGATGATGATCTCGCAACCTCTACTGTCCCCTCTTCGTTTCGACCATGTTGTTTACGAGGAGTTCGTCCTCTCTAAACTCCACTGGTGTTTATTAACAGTAGCTCTGACTGCTATATTATCTCTCACCCGACAAGGAGCGTTCCGAACCCTCATACGTTGTCAGCAACATCACAATACTATCCCATTGCATTAAGCTATTAATTTTTAAGTGAAGCAGTTTTTTTCTCCTATTTTTTTTTAAATTGGCGGCTCGCCGAACTCCGCCTCTGATTTAACCCTAGGAGTTTTTTCACTGCTTCACTGTTCACTTTTGCTTTAAAAATGGCAAATCGTTTTGAATCGGATATGTTTACCATACTACTCATATCTGCTGTTCATATGGATGCTCAAATAGTGCAGCAATTATCCACTTTGTATTTATTTAAGTCTCGGTACTAAGTTTGTAATGATGGGGCCCTCTGGGCCTTAAATATACAATTTATTTATTTATTGTCATCCAAACAAACGAGGCATTTAAGAGGATCATATGGTGTAGAACAAGTATCATATTTACGGCATTGCACAAACCGAAGGGTAAGTTTTGGAATTCAAACTGTCCTTGCGGGACTATAAATGCAATAACCTCGACTTTGCTAACATAAACTATGAAACAGTAAATAATTTCGTAAGCACTCTAGATTGGCATAGCATATTCTCAATCAACGATCTAAACTTTTTCCGTGAGCTATTGCAGAACCTCACAGAAAAAATCCAGGCTTTTATCCTGTTTAAGATTTTTAATTCACATTCAGCTTATTCTACTGTTCCGCATTTTCTCCAGAACAGACTTAAAAAATTACGAAATCAACTTAAAGATTCATCTAAAAGCTCTTTGTCAGTTCATTTAAGGATTGCACAAATATTTGAATTAGCATCGAGAATAAGGCTCGCGCGAGATAAGCGTAGGGAGTCTCGGGCACTAAGTGATGCCAATTCATCCAAATCTGTTGCTCAAATCTTTCATGTTCGGTCATCGGCTAAGCATCTGAATGTAACTCCGCCCTTACTCGACTGTAACAGAAAATTTGTTACAGATGATTTGGGCAAAAGCAGAATTGTTAAACTCGTTTTTTTGCCAACCACTTTACCACTGAAACTATCCCCCACTCCCACAATTCCTCTGCTTTCCAAATTCGCTTCTAATAACTATTAATTTCTCGCCTTCATGTATTCAAAAAGAAATAGCTCACCTAAAAAAATTCACATTCAGTTGGAACTGATAACATTCCAAACGCACATATTAAACAGTTAAGGGATTTTCCACCTTTACTAAAGCAAATTATTCTCAGTATTTCTCGAAAAATGGTTTCTTCCCCGATTATTGGAAAACTTCTATTATAATACCAGTTTTTAAATCTGGTTCCCGCTCGGACAATCATAACTATCGCGGTGTTCATAAAAACGCCCTCTCTTGCTAAACTCTTCGAAAAAAACTAATTGCAAAACAAATCACGGATTTTTTTGCATAAGCAATAAAATTATCACGTTTTTCCCAACACGGCTTCTTACCGGACCGTTCTTGTGAAACCTGCCACATGTCTTTTCTAAATCTACTAACCTCTCTTCGTAATGATCATCTATCTGTAGTAGTTATCTATTTTTGATCTTAGTAAGGCATTCGATAAGGTGCCTCATAAACGACTTCTAGCTAAACTAGAAGCTATAGGATTCCGTAGTCCCCTTACTGACTTTATTAGATCATACCTAAATGATCGAAAACAAAACGTTTTAGTAGGGTCCTCATACTCATGTGCTACCCCGATTGTTAGTGGTGTCCTCCAAGGTACTGTATTAGGTCCTTTTTGTTCTTACTGTATATAAAATGATATTTCATCGATAGTTAAACATTCTCAATCTTTTATTTATGCTGATGATCTCAAATGCGTTTATTCCTTCACTAACTCTACAACCGAACGGTGCCTAGAACAAATTCATTCAGACTTAGACGCTCTTTCGGCCTGGAGCTCCACATGGCTAATGGAGTTCTCACCTACTTAGTGTCGCTACATGAGTTTTGGGCCTGTAAGGCTGCCGCAACCTCTTATCTTTGAAGGTTGCCATATGATTGAATGTTCCTCCATCAAGGACTTGGGCTTTAGCTACACCAATAAATTAGATCTTTCGCCTCATGCCGATAGAATTACGGCCAAAGCTGCTCAGATTTGCGGCTTTATTTCTTATAATTTCTACCTTCCTGAAATTAAATTAAGACTTTATCGTATGTTTTTACTTCCGATTCTTAAATTTTGCTGTCCCTTCTTCGGTTTGATGAACGAATCTAGCCGTTCAAAAATTGAAAATATCCAAAGACATTTTACAAAACACTCCTATATCCGACTCTTTTAACCATTTCCTACTCAAAAAGATGCCAGCTAACGAAGCTAAAATTTCTTTGGGTCAGGAGACTTGAAGCAGCCTTTTGTCTCCTTTTTCGTCTTAATAATAGTTAAACTCTCCCAAAGCTTTCTGTCATTACCCGTCTTCCTTATAACCTAAGAAATTCTGAACTAATTATAACTCCCCCTGCATCCTCCACGTGTAAACGCTCTCTCTTCTTTGCTTCTAGGTATATTTTTCTTTGGAATAACTTGCCAATTGAAATTAGGTCGTTAACTAGTCTATCTTTATTCAAGCGAAGACTAAACATTTATCTTTACACTGATTCTAATAACCTTTTATTTTCCTCATCTTTTCCCAGTAGCTTTCCCCATGACTCGGAGAAAGGACCATCGGGAATTTGAGTAACCCTCTTGAAACTATATTTACGCTACCTGGAGACGCCCATGAACTATAATGTCTCCTTATATCACCAGTACTCCAAACGATGACGTCATTCGGACGTACAAATTTGGTGGTCCACAGTCTTAAATGCTGCGGTTTCTTTGGATACTAACCATCATCAGAATTCAATTCTGGATCCTATGATGCTGAGGACTTCAGTTCATTGACGCATTTTCGTGAGATTCTGTTTCATACGCCTAAGTGATCAAGAACGAATCACCTCGACGTTTCAATATCTCATTATGAACTGCTACTTCAGTATTTCCCTACCCTAATCTACCACCTGACCATTTTTTGCTTAGCAGTTTTTTTCTCCTATTTTCTATTCAAAAATGAAGGCCTATTGAACTCTGACTCCATTTTTATGGAAGGAGTTTTTTTTTTCACTGCCTGTTTTTTCTAGTTCACTATTAATTTTAAAACATTGCTAACTGTTGACATAGCCGGACAATTTATGAATTTGTACATTTTATCTGCACACATTGTCATAACTTTATTTCGTTACTAATGTTTGCTTAGACAGTACCTTCCCGGTGCTTACCAAATATAAATTCTAAATAAATAAATTCGTAATAAATGCTTACTTTTTGTGGACCTTCATGTCAACTTTGACTTCGTGGTAGTCTGACTTGCGGTCAAATGTAGAAAACCATGCTCCTTGACCTAGTGTGCCTAATGTTTCATCCAACCTAGGAAGATGAAACTATTCGCGCACCGTTAAAACATTTGGTTAACGATAATCTACGTTTCGTCTTCCTAGGTTGGATGAAACGAAAATCGAAAAATTTTGCCTATCGGCAAAAAATAATCCTTTACAATCGCCTGCTCCTCCCGAAAACATCCCCATCACAACTTACTTGAATTTCCATCTACCACCCAGACCTCATACTGAGGCTGCTAAACGAAACATGCAAGCCTTATTGTTCAAGAATGGCGCTTCTGTTCCACTCGCAGCATTGTATCCTCTACCCCGCAGCCAATTTTCTCCACGACCGTTTCCCCGTTGTCTCTCAATACGAAGGGTCCTGCTGGACTACTAGACTCATTTTACTAGGAAAACTTTGTATTAGCCTACCCAGGGGTTTCCCGGACAAGCCCCAATAGCTAGTGGTAGTGCTCAGTTCCCCTGTCGGTCATTTCCATCGAAATATTTTACTCCCATTTATCCACATAAGGCGCGTGCTATCCCACAACAATTTTCCAGAACAGGGTGGGAGCACTCGCCCCCTATGTTCAGTGGCCCATCAACCACTGGACAACAAGGCCGCCCTCCCTTAAAAACAACCAGTTTGCCCACTTAAACTGTTCGTTCTAAATTCCAGATACTGGCTCAATAAAATGCCCCTGCTTCAGACTCTGGTGTTGATCCACTATCCAGATATGGTTATAGTGAGTGTAACATTGGCAACCCCTTCAGTAGCCGACACCAAACTTTCTCTTATGGGTTATAATTGTAGTCAAAATGATAATCACGACAGACATGGTGGAGGAAGCTGTATCTATGTTAAGCAAACGCTGGCATTTCAGCCCTTAGACCATCCGCAATTTACCGCTGTTGAAGAGAGCTGTTGGCTTCAAATTACTTTAAAAAATAAGAACTCTTTATTCGTTGGCTCGGTCTATCGACTGCCAGTGAGGATTACGATATGTGTCTCGCCCAGGCATTTAACGCCACGGCTGACTTACATTTTAAGTATTGCTTGATTTCAGGTGATTTAAACCTTCCTGAAATTCGATGGTTGCCGGCACATTCCGACCCCGTAAAGTTCGAGGACTTACTCGACTCCGTAGATATCGGCATGTGGAACCAGGTTGTTGACTTCCCTACACGAGGATCAAGCATACTTGATCTAATCTTCTGCAGAGAATGCCTGCCTTTGAGAGTGTCATCTTTAGGCCCACTTTGGAGCTCAGACGACGACATCGTTATTTATACACTACAATTCGAAACTGATTAAACGTTTTCCAAATAATATAGCTTTCTTTGATTTCCGACCAGCTCATTTAATAAAATTTTTGGTACTTCTTCATTTCCAGGACTGCCTGATTTCTTTCTATGACAAGATGTGAACACCTGTACAGGTATTTTGTACGAAGTTTTGGATCCGCTTATTTCTCGTTTGTTCCCCGTAAGAAATTTATTAATGTCGCGCATGAGGTTTATCTCCCTTTATCTTTTCGCCGTAGGCTGCTTTAACTCTCTCGTCGATTCCATTTGCAAACGACAGTTCCGTTCCGTCCTTAAGTCGACGTATTTTTTAGCAGGCTAAAAGGCTATCCGAAGAAAAATGGCTTTCAGATGAGATCACATATGTCGAAAACCGTTCATTAAATGTCACGAAACGTTTTTCACGTGCAATAAGAACCCATAGAAAAACATGGCATCCCATCTTTCTAGACGCCATTGGCAATCCTATAGTCGATGAATAATTGACGGCTGATAGTTTTTACGTTTTCTCGTCCGGAACATTTATTGAAAACTCAGCCGCTCCCCTTCCGACCATCTGGGGTTGGACCGGTGCCGTCCTCGTAACCATTACTTTTTCCCTCTCGGACGTAACCTTAGCCATTCGCCGTTTTCACCAATCTCATAGCCCTGGATCAGATGGCGTACCGGTCCGTATTATAAGACGGATGCTAATCATATTTTTCCATCCCTTCTATGTATGATATTTAATTTAGCTCTGGAAATTGAACCTTTCCCAGTGAATGGAAGGATTCCTACATTCTACCTATCCCAAATCACGGCAAATCTACGTCATTTGACGACTTGTGGCCAATCAACACATTGTCCGCCGCTTCGAAAATCTTGGAGACCTTGATCAAAGATAAGATGATGTATCACTTAACCGAGAATAACTTACTGAGTGCGGCCTATTATGGGTTCCTCAAACCAAGATCTGGTGATACCTACCAGCTCTCTTACTTTTATCATGTTCTACAATCTAGGGACAATGGGTTTGCACTTTAAATAGTATATTTCGGGTTCACTAAGGCCTTTGGTCGTATTGACCACACCCTTCTTCTCCTTAAATTCTCCTTTTTCGATATATGCGATAAATTTCTGAACTTTATATCTCCTTACCTAAGCTCTCGCACACAACATGTTAAGGTCTCCAATATTAGCTCCAACGCCACATTTATGAGGAGTGGAGTTATTCAGGGTAGTGTAATTGGCCAACTTTTATGTTGTCTTTTTATTAATGATGTACCAGGTTTATTTCGGAATGGTAGGCACTTTTTGTATGCCGACGATTTAAAAGATGCCAATCGATACAAGCCGACAGATCGCGACACCGTGCTTGAAATATTAGAAGACGATCTTGAGGCCTTTGTTCAGTGGTACTGCACATGGTGCCCTTCAATTCTTGGAACAAATGCTCCGTTATGGTTGTTGGCGACGACTATCAGCCTAAACTAAGCATAGAGGGCCACAACCTTAATTTGTATGGCGTTGTTAAGTATCTGGGAATATTATATTCCAAATGTTTTAAGCTTTCAGAACATTGCGCTCTGATTGTCTCCAAAGCACGCAGAACTACCGGGTTTATCCTCCAAAAGGTTAAAACTATTGATATTAGACTCCACCTTTATAAAATGTACGTTTGACTTGGTCTAGAATACTGCTCGTTTCTATCTAACCTTCTGCGCGCTAGTGAACGGAACAAATGAATCAGTCCAGCACTTCTTTACGAAAGGAGTTTGCCGTCGGAACACCATTATCTAACGCATCAAGAACGTTGTGGGCTTGTAAACATTGATCCCTTATGGTTTTGCCGATTGCAGCCGAGACTCATTTTGCTGTTTAAGCTTTTGAATAGTCGTATATTTAATCCCCTCACCAATGTGAGGCAGCTTGGCCACCCTCAGCGCAGCAGTCATCACAATGCCATACATTCCTTCCATTAGCTCGCATAGTTAAGTATTGTCGGTTAATTTCGGTAAACGCCAGAGTCATTTGGAATCAACTACCTCAGAATACAAAAAATCCTGCGAAGTTATCCTTTGTTTAAGAGAAGTATTTCTAGTATTTTTTGCATCCAGAACAGCTTCCAAGAATTCTGGATGCCGACACGGTAGAATCTGTTTTAGGTTCAACGGAGTGTGCGGCATCTGAGCGCGATCCTAGGTCTAACCTTGTGGGCTATGGCACCGTCTTTGCAGCCTGCACCCGGTGTCGTCTTCGGCAGACAAAGAGAAACAGTCAACGGATGCACCATTGCCTGAAGCAGAAACCTAGTTCCTAAATAAGACAGAAAGACTGCGAATAAAGTGCACTTTTATTAACCCTTCCCCGATATTAACTGATATATTTTTAGAATTTATATTTGGTTAGCACCGGCAAGGCACTGTCTAAGCACACATTAGTAACGAAATAATGTTATGAAAATGTGTGCGGATGAAATGTACATGTAATAAAAAATGTAGACAGAACCTTTCCTGATATATCAACAGTAAGCGATGTTTGAACTTAATAGCGAACTAGAAAAAATACGCAGTGAATAAAAACTCCTACCTTAAAAATGGTGGCCGAGTTCCATAAGCCTTCATTTTTGAATAGAAGGTAGGAGAAAAAAACTGCTTAGGAATAATTGGTCAGTTGGTAGAGTAGGGTAAGATTGCAGAAGCATTTCAGAATGAGATAATAAAACGTCGAGATAATTTGTCCTTGATCACTTAGGCGTATGAAACAATATCTCACGAAAATGCGTCAATGAACTTAAGTCCTCAGCATCATAGGATCCAGAATTAAATTCTGATGATGTTTTGTATCCAAACAACTTGTAGCATTTTAGACTGTGAACCACCGAATGTGAACGTCCGAATGAAGTCATCGTTTGGATGACTGGTGATATAAGGAGACATCATATGTCATTGGCGACTCGAGGTAGCGAAAATAAAAATTCAAAAGGGTCACTTAAATTCCCGATGGTCCTTTCTCTGAGTCATGGGGAAATCTACCGGGAAAAGATGAGGAAAATAAAAGGTTAATAGAATCATTGTTAAGATAAAAGTGCAGTCTTCGCTTGAATGCAGATAGACTAGTTAACGACCTTATTTCAATTGGAAAATTATTCCAAAGAAAACTATACCAAGAAGCAACAAAGAGAAAGCGTTAACACGGAGGATGCAGGCAGAGGTAAAATAAGGGCAGAATTTCTTAGGTTATAAGGAAGACTAACGGGGATAATGCCAGAAAGCTTGGGGAGAGTTGAGCTATTTTAAATCGGAAAAGGAGACAAAAGCCTGCTTCAAGTCTCAAGACCCAAATATATTTAAGCTTTATTAGATGGAATCTTGTTGAGTAGGAAGTAGTTGAAAGAGTCGGAAACATAAGTTTTTTGTGAAATGTCTTTGGATATTTTCAATTTTGAACGGCTAGATTCGTTCATCAAACCGAAGAAAGGACAGCAAAATTCATGAATCGGAAGTACAAACATACGATAAAGTCTTAATTTAATTTCAGGAAGGTAGAAATTATAAGAAATAAAGCCGCAAATCTGAGCAGCTTTGGCCGTAATTCTATCGGCATGAGGCGAAAGATCTAATTTATTGGTGTAGCTTAAGCCCAAGTCCTTGATGGAGGAACATTCAATCATAGGGCAAACTTCAAAAATAAGAGGTTGCGGCAGCCTTACAGGCCCAAAATCCATGTAGCGACACTTAGTAGGTAAGAACTCCATTAGCCATGTGTAGCTCTAGGCCGAAAGAGCGTCTAAGTCTTAATGACTTTGTTATATGCACCGTTCGGTCGTAGAGTTAGAGAAGGAATACACGCATTTGGGTCATCAGCATGAATAAAATATTGAGAATGTTTAACTATCGATGTAATATCATTTATATACAGTAAGAACAACAAATGATCAAATACGGTACCTTGAAGGACACCACTAACAATCGGGGTGGCACATGAGTACGAGGACCCTACTAAATCGTTTTGCTTTCGATCATTATGTTATGATCTAATAAAGTCAGTAAGGGGACTTCGAAATCCTATAGCTTCTAGTTTAGCTAGAAGCCGTTTATGAGGCACTTTATCGAATGCCTTACTAAGATCAAAATAGATACCTACTACAGATAGATGATCATTACGTAGAGAGGTTAGTAGATTTAGAAAAGACATGTGGCAGGTTTCACAAGAGCGGTCCGGTAAGAAGCCGTGTTTGGAAAAGTTGATAATTTAAATGCTTATGCAAAAATCCGTGATTTGTTTTGCAATTAGTTTTTTCAAAGAGTTTAGTAAGAGAGTGCGTTTTATGAACACCGCGATAGTTACGAATATCCGAGCGGGAACCTGATTAACATACTGGTATTATAATAGAAGTTTTCCAATAATCGGGGAAGAAACCATGTTCGAGAAATATTGAGAATAACTTGCTTATTAAAGGTGTAAAATCCCTTAACTGTTTAATAAGTGCGTTTAGAATGTTATCAGTTCCAACCGAATGTGATTTTTTTAGGTGAGCTTTTTCCTTTTGAATACATGAAGACGAAAAATTAATGGTTTTTAGAAGCGAATTTGAAAGCAGAAGAATTGTGGGAGTGGGGCTAGTTTCAGTGGTAAATTGGTTGGCAAAAAACAAATTTAACAACTCTGCTTTGCCCAAATCATCTGTAACAAATTGTTTGTTACAGTCGAGAAAGGACGGAGTTACATTCAGACGCTTAGCTGATGAACGAACATGAAAGATATAAGCAACAGATTTGGATGAATTGGCATTACTTAGTGCTCGAGACTCCCTACGCTTATCTCTCGCGAGCCTTATTGTCGACTTTAATTCAAATATTTGTGCAATCCTTAAATGAACTGACAAAGAGCTTTTAGATGAATCTTTAAGTTGTTTTCGTAATTATTTTAAGTCTGTTCTGGAGAAAATGCGGAACAGTAGAAGAAGCTGTATTTGAATTAAAAATCTTAAACGGGATTTAAGCCTGGATTTTTTCTGTGAGGCTCATGGAGAAAGTTTTGATCGTTGATTGAGAATATGCTATGCAAATCTAGACTGCTTACGAAATTATGTATTATTTCATGGTTTGTGTTAGCGAAGTCGAGGTTATTGCATTTAATCTCAGGCTTCGTTAGAAGCGGGACTGGAAAATAACAGTGAATTATTGCGTGATCACTTGTGAATAGATCACGATGGAAATGCCTAAAGAGATGGTGGACATCATTTGTAAAAAATTAAATCTAAATGTTGTCATTTCTTGTAACTGATCTGACCAGTTGGGAAATGTTTGAAAAGTAAATAATATCGACCAATTTATGATGTTAAGGCGGAGAGGAATTTGCCTGCCAGTCAATGTCTGGCAGATTAAAATCGCCAGGATAACACGGAGGATTATAGACACAGCCAATTAACGCTTTTTTATGGTGCGGGTGGATGACTGAAGCAAAGCATACATTTCA
>WEDG01008679.1:0-15617 GCA_017591395.1 Schistocephalus solidus | reverse complement strand
CATCTTCGTCAGCTTACTTCGCAGTAAGTACGTTTTTCGTCCTCTGAAATATTGCCATTGTGAACCAAGATTTAACTTTAAAGTCTTAAGGATAAGAAATTTATTTATCTTCGTACCAATGCTAGTTTTAGGATGTTCGAAGATAAGTTAAGCTGGCACCACACATTCCTGTTGTGCAACTGTATAATGATGTGCGAAGATCTAATTTGTAACGCTTATTATGAAATGTTCTTGGAGCAGTGTTTCTGTTCCCCTCAAGAAAAGGTATCCAGAGCTTTAAGGATGCAAAAGCTGTAAATGGTCAAATAAGTTTAAAAACATCTATTCCATTTGAGTCTTAGCTTTTCTGAATTCCTGTGTAAATACGTACTTAACGTTTGATGGAGCAGTCTACGAGCAGGTTAAAGGCATGACACTGGGTTTGCAGATTTCGGGAATCGTAGATGAGGAATTCCGAATCCAGCTGCAGTCCCTAGTCTCCGGACTCCAAATACTCCAATTCTATAATCAATATGTGGATGATAATTTTGTCGGCATCAAAAAAGGTCAGATGTTTGAATTCAAGGAATGTCGTACTCTCGAAGGGCAAACTCACAAAGGCAGAAAAAAGCCAGCTAGCCTTTATAGTGTCTTCGGCAAAGATTGTGGTATTCTAAAAACTAATTGAAATGCAACCGTGTGCTGGAATTAGAAAGTCCTCCCTTGAAAACGTTCTTATGTTATGAAATGAAACATTTTATTAGCCACGTCAATGTTTTTCTTAACTTGGTTAAATTTTTGCCCGTTTATGAGGGGTTCTATTTTGACCTAAAATTTTTGAGATAAAGCCTTTCAGTTCCAAGGTTTAAAAGCCGTTTTATTCCTCTGACTTTTATTGAACGTACAACTTTTGGAAAAATGTATTTTGCTGACTACAAAACCTGTCTTGAATTAACTTGGTTTTTTAAAAAGCCAACAAACAAAGACATATATAGCATTCAATTTGCTAATTTAAGAGCCTCGTTTTAAATCATGATGCCCGTGAAAGATTTAAAACATGTGTCCCAGAGGCAGTTTCGTGTATAACTTGAGCATGCGATTTTATGGCACTAACGAGAGCATAAGATTGCTCAGTAAAATTAACTTGTCGACTGATGAAACCAGGCAAAAATTATTTATAATTCTGCATTGGAAAAAAGGAATTACTGAGGCTTTGGTCTATCTAGCACATGCACATTAAACAGCCTGTTGATTTATTAAAAACAAACAATCTTTGTATTTTGTGCAATATATTTCTGTTTTTAAACGGAGAATGCAGTGATCAAAATCGTTTTTAAAAGTAATGTTTTCAAAAATCGGTTTTATTTTAATGACAATCATCCGTCCCGTTTTCCTTTTGCTCAGGATGGAGTTGTTGCTGTTTCAGTACTTGCTGTGTAATTCTTGAATTCATTACATTAGGCAAAGATGAAGGAACCGCATACAAATCGCTTTGTTTAATTGGTATGATTCATATTTTGGCATAGAGAAGGTCATTTTCATACTAGTAGAGTGGTGGAGAACGTATATTTATATAAACAAATATGGACAATCGAACACTGAAGCATAACGTTTGCTCGCCGAATGTGCTGTGTTCACAGTAGAACCCATCAGTGGCTTCAACAAAGTAAAAGGTTATCGGATACAAAATAAGTATGATATTTTAAGGACGTAGTTGATCTCCTGAGCAGCTTCATGTTTTATCAGTGCCTATGACCTCTTTTTGAACGAGCATAAAAATAAGGACATTATCGGCTTTAAGTTACCTTAATAAATCTCGATAGAACATGATATAAGGATAAGCAATAGCATGCGCGGAATGGGATTTTTTAATCCCTCATCTTTCTTGTTTTACATGCAACTGAATTTACCACTGCGATCATGTTGAAAAGTTTAACATCAGTCGTAATACCTCTCCGAGATATCTGCGTTTTGTCTTTGGATGTTATTTTACCAACCATTTAAGCACAAGTGTTCCGGCGTTGGGCGTTGTTGGATCCAGTGGTGTATGGACTTTGATTTTCAAGGGTGCTTTTTAATCACAGGTAATATTTGCCTGAACGGAGTACTTCGTCACCCGTGATTGCGCCAGAGATGTTTGCTTACAGTACCAGAACTGGGGAGACAGCTTGCTCCAAAAGTATCGCACGAACAACCAACACCCATGATACCAAGCCTTTTTAAAAAAGGAATTTAATGCAGGCGGGCAATCTGTAATTATACCATGTTCTAATATGAGTAAAAATGCAAAATCTCCTATGTTTTAGCAGGATCGTGACCGCATAAACCATGCGTTTCATGGTCACTTTAATCCCCTATTTTCTCACCACCCTTGCAGCATCGGATGATGAATTTCAGCACGACTACAAAAATTCTTTTGAAAGCCTACTCAAATTTGTGACTTGTATGACAGCAAAATAGAGAAAAACGCACGAATTGTGCTCACAACTATTTCTGCTGGAAAAACAAATGCAAATTACGCTGTTCCTAGCATTTACTTTGGGTCAGTCGTCTAGGCCTTTAGGTCATGTAGACTTAACTGAACATTGTAATCCCAGTGGCTACTGCACCAACTGTCAACGAATGTAGGCCAAACTTAACGTTAGCCTTCACTGTCTAAATGAACAGGAAATGCTCCTCTAGAGTATGGTGATAGACTGAAAAAAATATATTTTGACTCTAAAAGATGTTGCTATAGGGATGGTGCAAATTCTTTTCAGGTTTTCCTAAATAAGCCTCATTTTTAACCTGAACGAATATCTACATATATGTGTATATGAAACAACTTTCAAGTAAAAGAATGACCATCTTCGCATTGGCTTGGCCGTTCATCCATGCTTTCCCAAAAAAACCATGGTTAAGCTGGAGTTCGTGAACATTGACCACAGCCAGCCTTACCTTGCGGTTGGTTGGGAGAGGGATTAGTGTTTATGGTTATGATAAATTTAAAATACAATTTATTGAGCATACGTCAGGCCTTTACATTTATATTACTGTTAAACTAATTCAAATATGCGAGTAAGTAGAAAGATTCTGAATATGATAGGATATCTTGTCCTCGAATCTTTGCGCATACACATATATCTAGATATTACCTTTTTCCAGAAAGATACACTCTATCTGCTTCATTTCGGATTAAACTGTTACTTTCAGCGTGTGTTATTTTATTTCCACGAACCATTTGCGAAGAAAATTAAATTGATGTTTTTCTTTTGTAGCAGTTTAGCTTCAAAACATCATTAATGGAAAAGGCTTGAAAGCATAAAACTACTTTAAATTGGTAAATGATTAACGAGTGCGAAGTTCATGTTTGATTCGGTAAGGTTTGCGGAATATATGCTCATTAGTAGAGTTATGTTACCTCCATCCTTTCGACCATGATATCAGGAAGCCAAAGTCATTTGTAAATTCTTATCGAAAAAAATGCTGGTCAGACAGTGGCGTACATGACAGTCTATCGTCTAATGACGTTCACGGGTGAAGTGATAATTAGAAAACGAAAATTGGGACAAGCAAACTTGGTGGAAACTGAATGGAAATTTGCAGATTTACTGCTATTTGGTGTGTCCTGTACTATATAAGCATTATTAATTACCGTCTTTGCCAGTCCGGTTGTAAAAAACGATGACATATAGATTCATTGTTACAAGCCATGATGATCAAGACACTGGTTTAAAACCGACGGAGTGTCTTACAACCGTCAGAAACCCATTTTGTACCAAAATGTTAAAACCAACGTGTGACGATTCAGGAAGTCACGATGCCTGGCACATTTATAAAACCAGACAAAATTTTGAAGACAGAAACCCAGCATCACGATCTCCACCAACTGAGCTAAGTGATAAGTAAAACAATCCAGCCATGTCTTTGTCAAAAGATCTTCCCCTGAAATTAGTAAAAAATCCTGTGGACATGAATAAGATTTGCTGGAGAACCTTCGCTCACTCGAAGAATACATCGAATCCTCAATCGGCTGATAATCGTTACGTCATCAATCTCGATAACGCTAGGCGAGAAAAATTTATTTTATCCCAAATAATGATCAAAATGGCCCTTTGAAAAAATCGTGAACTTCAGATGTTCAGAATCACATTGTAATGCATTAGGATGACCAAACATCTCGATACAAATGTGCAGTTTTTATCTAGTTTTCGCTGAGGGAAATAAACTTTTAAGGAATGATATAATTTATGAAAGTCCTCATTTGAGAAACAAATTCGTTCTTTGAAATAGCATTTGTAATAACACATAAATGTGACCAAGGCATCAAAATCTTGCAGAATTTTGAACATTTGCGTTTAAATATTGTCAGTTATTGTCAAACTTCTCCAAAAACGTATTTTGCCAAAAATCGTTTCTTACATGAACCTTTTTAACCAGTCAAGAACTGTTACTCAAATACTTGTCATTACTAAACAAATGTCATTTTATTTGAGCATGATGATTTATCGACAATGATTCTTCGAAATGCAGTTAACTCATGTGACGTAAGCTGATTAAGATTAGCTGTGCTGTTTATGAAGTCAATATATCTATCCAAATCTTTCGCGCTTTCAGGAGCAAATAATGAGCGAATTTTGACTGAATGTTTGAATTTATTTTATCTTTTTAACGCCAATTACATGACAATAAAGATTAAAATCAGGTCTTCACTTGTATAATGGATATCCAGAGATTAAATGAGTGATTTTAAAACGTCCAAATTTCACAGGCAGAAAAATTAAAACACATTTCTATCACGTACATTTGGCCACGTTTAAATGTTATGTATGCATTTATTTTATCTGATCTTTTGTTCGTCGTGTTTGTTCAAATCCTAGGTGTGAGTCTGTTTGCGGACGGTGCAAGCACATTTACAGGGAAGTTTCAAATTGCTACCCCCATTCTTATCATTTATTAGCTGCTTAGAGCTTTTCCAATCGTACTATGTCTTGAAAAACAAAATATATTAGTGCTCTTTGCAAGTTAAAAGTAAGTGTCAACATCAGAAAGCAGTGTTTTTCAAGGCTTAATTTTAATAACATGCTGTTCATTGAATATGAAGAGCAGTCCCACACACCAACGTTTTATTCCAGAGAAGAAAAGGAGAGCTTATCTGAACTACCTTGTCCAAAAAAAGACGTGGTCAAACGCAAACGCAATATTCTTCTGACATTTTTGAGCCTTATATTTCACGGTGATGAGTTAAGGCCGTTGGTATTACAGTGGAAGAATAACCACCTAGGTGATACAAGTAGCCTTGCGTTAAATTAAATGAAGGATGAATATTCCCATGTTGTGACAGTACTGATAAAATTTATCCTTAATTCACACCGCAAACCTAACATTTACCTTAAAACTAAAGCTTACTCTCATCTAACCTTCACGCGAACAGTTACATTAACTTCAGACTTAACACTTACCATAAACCCTTATCCCTCAAAATGTGTCGCAAGCTGATATGTATTATGCAGCGGTTCCTATTCCGAAGTTAGCCCCACCGTTTTTGATTGAATCTGTAACCCACTCCGAACTGCGATGAAACCTTTCCCAGCTCTCTTAACTTTTAATTATAGTATCATCTCGAAAATATCAACTTTAGACCTTCAATCGCCATCTCAGGTCACTGTTCTTTTTGGCAAAATATTTCTGTTTTTGAACGGATAATGCAGTGATTAAAGCCTTTTTGAAATGAATATTTTCAGAAAATCGTTTTATTTTAATGACCATCATCCGTCGCGTTTTCTTTTGGCTCAGAATGAAGTTGTTGCTGTTTTAGTACTTGCTGTGTAATTCTTGAATGCATAACATAAAGCGAAGATGAAAGACCCGCGACCAAATTGCTTTGCATAATTGGTATGATTTAAAGTTTGGCATAGAGAAGGTCATTTTCATGCTAGTTGACCGGTGGTGAACGTGTATTTATATTAACAAATATGAATGATCGACCACTGAAGTATTACGTTTGCTCGCCTGATGAGTTATGTTCACATAAAAGCCCATCAATAGATTCAAACAACTAAAATGGCATCAGATAAATATAAATATGATGTCTTGAGCAGCTTCATGTTTCATCAGTGTCTATGACCTCTTTTTGAACGAGCATAAAAATAGGGTCATGATCGTCCTTAACTCTCGCTTAACAACGATATACGGATTAGTAACAGCATGCGTGGAATGGGATTTTTTAATCTTTCACTTATTCGTTTTTCGCTAGCGACTGAATCTTCCACTGCGATCTTGTTGCAAAGTGTGACATCAGTCATGATACCGCTCCGAGACACCTGAGTTTTGTCTTTGGTCGGTTATTTTACCAACCGTTTAAGCACAAGTTTTCCGGCGTTGGGCGGTGTTGGATCCAGTGGTGTATGGACTTTGTTTTTCAAGGGTGCTTTTTAATCACAGGTAATATTTGCCTGAACGGAGTAATTCGTTACCCGTGATTGCGCCAGTTATGTTTGCTTACAGTACCAGAACTGGGGAGACAGCTTGCTCCAAAAGTATTGCACGAACAACCAACACCCATGATACCAAGCCTTTTTAAAAAAGGACTTTAATGCAGGCGGGCGATCGGTAATTATACCATGTTCTAATATGAGTAAAAAATGCGAAATCTGCTATGTTTTAGCAGGATCGTGACCGCATAAACCATGCGTTTCATGGTCACTTTAATCCCCTATTTTCTCACCACCCTTGCAGCATCGGATGATGAATTTCAGCACGACTACAAAAATTCCTCTGAAAACTACTCAAATTTGTGACTTCTATGACAGCAAAATAGAGAAAAACGCACGAATTGTGCTCACAACTATTTCTGCTGGAAAAACACAAATGCAAATTACGCTGTCCCTAGCATTTACTTTGGGTCAGTCGTCTAGGCCTTTAGGTCATGTAGACTTAACTGAACATTGTAATCCCAGTGGCTACTGCACCAACTGTCAACGAATGTAGGCCAAACTTAACGTTAGCCTTCACTGTCTAAATGACCAGAGAAGCCTGCTCTAGAGTATGGTGATAGACTGAAAAAAATATATATTGGCTCTAAAAGATGTTGCTATAGGATGGTGCAAATTCTTTTCAGGTTTTCCTAAATAAACCTCATTTTTAACCTGAACGAATATCTACATATATGTGTATATGTTTATGATGCTAGAAGGTTCATTGACAAACGGAGTTGTACTCGTGTATATTTAAGGTGGGGACACCAGCTCCTCTTCACGCGAAATTAAAACGATGATCAAGTAAAATTGTTGGACTAGACCGCTTGGTTCGACAAGACTGAGAGTGATAGATAAGTAACTGTTGGTCGAGAGAGGTAAGCGCCTAATTGCCGAAGATTTTGAGGCGTGGGAGGGAGGGAGGGGCGACTGTCAGGGCCTCGTTTGGTAGAAAGGATGGACATGGTGATTCAGTTGGGTTGATGATAGCTAGATTAGTGGTCGGGCCGATGGGTTGAGGGGTAAGGGTGATTGCGCTGATGTTGGGGGTGTTGTGAGTTGCCGTCGTATTATGCCATGTCTGATAGAAAACATGGAGGAACGGTGAGTTTTCACAGGGCTGAGCTTGGATTAGGAGTATTGTTATGCGTGAACACAAGTCACTGAGCCATGCAAACATAAAACTTTAATAAGCTTACATCTCAACGTGGTGAGTAATGCGGTTTACGTTAGAGTGCTATTTGTTCGACAATTTCTGAATTAAATAACTGAAATATTATCCTGGTGCATTTCATCCAAACAACGGTAAAAATTTAACATAGACTCCGTAACATTCACGAAATAATACCTAATGATTATATGCCGTTAATGGATATTTTGAAGAAGTTAATTGTCTTCTTTGGAGAGGTACATTTGCTAGATTCACACTGCAGAGCCCGCGCACGCCAGGGTTTATGCGTCTACAGAAGAGCCAAGGTAGCTGCGCGTAGTGATTGGGCTCTTCCAAATATAAATGTCAGAGCTACCATTATATCAACAACTTCAACATACATGCAGTCGTATGTGGCACTTATATTAACCATGATGGCGTGGGGTACATTATCCGCACAAAGAAAATATAGTACGTTTGATTTGACAATATTTGTCTACAGCATCTTTGTGTGAATGTTTCTTCAGTTTCCCATATTAGTTGCTGCCACTGTGAGAATATATTTTCCAGATTAGCGAAATAGGGCAACCAGCACCCAACCTACCTTATGATAGTGAAAACTGGATATGGTTGAAATTATTTTAAAATTGGTAAAATCCTGATGTTCAATTAAGTGCATTTTTGATCCTGAGGAGCATATGGAACCACACACATCGACTTAGGTAGGAGCAAATTGATTTTGATTGAAAATCTCAACAAATAATTTTGTTCTGTCAATAGGAAGCACCCTTGAGATAAACAAGATACGTGTAAAATTTGAACGACTGTACTCTTGATTTTGCGCGGGAATTTTTCTGTGTAGTTGTATGGTAAAAGACATCGGAATTTATTGTGTGCCAATTCGTTAAAAGTGTACACTTTGATAAAGATTATCATTGCAAATCCATATTAAATAGCAGTTTTGTGATAAGCAAAACTATAAATTCAATTGTTGAAAGACAAAAGGCATAAAATAGTGTAATTTTCTCTTACATCTTTGTCAATTGCTTAACATTACTTCTAGTCAGACATCATGCAATCAATACTAATTAAATGATTTCTTTCATTTTTTTAGATGACCCATATTGTGACTATCTCTTCAAACACCCCTTATTAAATGTTGTTTATCTTCTGCGAAACGTGCTAAGGATTGAAAAGAACATTACCGTTTATAAGGAGACCTTTGCTGTTACCATCATTGACTACGGATATTCTAGAAATACTTCTTGTTCATTACTCAATAGTGCTGAAAATGGCAAAAATCTCAATTATACCTGCGAAATTAACTTCAGATGGCTAGTAGTACGGTTAAATTTCACGGTACGTTAAAAGTGAACTTTTTGAAGCAGATAGCAGCAATATAATTAATCAGCACGCTTTTTATAATCCTCAAAAGATACACGTAAACATAGCTATAGCAACTGAATCTCATTCAGAATTAAGCAGTGTAAATACTTGTTTTGAATTGCTTTTTGGACGTACGTATTTGTTAACATGCATATTTTATTATTGCTTTACACCTTTGTGTTTCTTCGTCTGAAAGCATAATCCTTAAACATTTCTTAGGCATAAAATAAAATAAATCAAGGAATCATATATCGGCATCCATTACAAACTCAATTGCGTAAACTTGCCTAAACAAGGGACAGTTTTATAAGAAAAATATATTGTAATGGTTCTTTATCTATTATTTTTATTCTTTTAATTCGTCAATTGGTTGGCTGTGTTTCAGAGAAATGGGGGCATTGAGGCATACAAACATTTTGTTGTTACAAATGTGCATTTGCAAGTTTACCTTAATTACATACTACACCCTCCTTTGCGAGCAATGCGAATTCCGGCGACTATGAGAACTCTATTTCTGGGGACAATTTCTCCGGAACCAAAAACTGTTAACAGGATACCTAAATCATTCGTTCAAAATTATTCACACATTATTGAAAGCCAATTTATGGCCCTTCTTCCAGAAAACTGTGAATTATTTTAATAAAGTATTCACCTCAAATACCCTTTTTCTCTGATTTTGCCAAAAATTACTGCAGTGCACTGTATTATGGGTACATTGTTCCGATGACGGTTTCAAACGAACTTCACCCTTTTGTGGTCACATTCGAATACTTTAATAAGTGAATTTGAAATATGACACTGATTTCAAAAGGAAAGCTCCAAGTTCAAGGTGCGTATGCTTTTGCCACCGCTTGTTGAATTGATCAAAATTTTACACGTTTTTTCGTATTATCATCCGTAAAATTGGTTCACAACACCTTGAAAAGCTCATTTTTTTAAAAAGGGCTCGTACGAAATCTAGCCACACCGGTATGTCGTAATGGATGTCAGTAAAACCACTTAGCTTTAATTATACTTGAAAGCTGAATAACAACCAATGGCCCATAATCGCTCAATACATTTTACTATGGAAATCTGAAGGGCAGGTTCATGCATATTTTAGATCGTGTGACATATTTCAGCAAATTTCCACATACGGTGGCTAAAAGGTTTTTTGAAATGTAAAACCTTCTCAAATAAAATTACCATTTGCCTGTTTTATATCACTTCTTTCAGCTGGAGCATGTGCCATTCCATCTGCCATAGCGCTTTACTTTTCTGGAATTTTTCAATCACCAACCTACATCTAGGCGAGGTTGCTTTAGCTGGCAGTCGCATCGACTGAGAGGTCAGCATGTAAGCTAAACCAGCAGACAGTATGCTTGGTTAAGCATGAATGCGAACTCTGCCATCGTTCTCCATTGACCTTAAATGAAGATCAATTTTAGATAACTTATTTAATGCAATAAATAATCTTTGATTTAATTCTTATTCTGCAGCATCCAGTGAGATTAATTATTTTCTAGTAGAGCTCTATAGAAATATAACTAGAATGCCTAGACATCAGACGGCAGAAAGATTTATTTTGAAGGGATATTAGCCGTACAGGTAGGCAAAATATTTGCTCCTTAGATTCAGATTTTATTGACATGTTTATCCATCAGAATAGCAACCATGCATTATAGGACGCAGAACTGAACTTAAACATGCAACGACCTTACTGAGGACTGCGGCTTGTGTGACATTGTAGGGCATAGCATGTTTGCAGACGAAGGTAAAATTTATGACATTAAGCCAATAGCAGCCTCATTTATATTGCATTTCTCCAGGATAATGATTATATTCAGAAGAGAATAAAAATCTACAATTTCATAACTGAACTGTTCTTTTGGATGCAAATGGGAGACACCTTGGACCCCATTGTTTAAAGTAACATATTTTGGCTGCGTTATACAGTGAAAAAGGTTCTGTTAACCATCCGTGTCAGTAAACTACAAAATTCAGTGTTTGTTGGCAACTTGTGGATGTTTTTTGACAGCAATGGATTCTTTTCAGCTAGAATATTCGTGCCATCTTGGGAATCGAGCCTGTTGAGTTTTTTACCGGATGATTTGCTTAAAATGTGTTTATTGTTTGCCTTGCAATTTAAACTAGATATTCTGTGTGTTTCATGACCTCAACACGAAGTTCGCTGCAATTTTCCCGGTGACAAATTGGGTCCGTGAAAAACTAGCAGAAGTCTCACAGAAATTTAATTTTGTCATCTCTCTGTCGCCTTGATGGCAAGAATATGCTTTGGAGCCTCCTCAAATCACCGCTTGTGACGTACGCAAATGGACAAATCATGCCAATGAAGGTATATTATCTAGAATTGAGGAGGCTCAATGTCTAATTTTTGTACTCAAACAGTAGCTTAGGTGGCATTAAAAGAAAAGATTAATCCATTTGAGAAGGACAAAAAATACTTGAGTATTATGAAGTCCCTAAGTATCGGGATTACGAAAGTGGCGAAGTAATTTGCAAATATGTCCATGACAATTGCTTTTGTCACTGTTAATCTGAGTAACGGCTAAAAATGCTAATCAGTGATCGAACATAGGGACAAATATCGCCAACGCAATATATCCAGTCAAGTAACCCATTCTTTGTTTGTCAACAGTACATTGAACTACATTTAAAAGATGCCGAACAAGGTATTTGAAACTTCCGAGGTTTTCAGTCGGTGCATACGAAGGCAAGATAAAAGAACATGCCTAGATGCACTCAATTTTTGCTGGTTCTTTAGTTGGTGCAGAGGGCTCTGATAGGTATCAACCGTCCTCGTGATTTATATGCATTGCATTATGAGATTGTTAACTAAGTGAATCTAGTAATTTTGCATTGCTCTCAGATATATCCTAGGCAACGTTTGTGCACGGTCGGAAACGATGCCATTTCAGAAGCATTGCGCTGTTCTAAAAAGATTATAGTGAGTTAGTATTTCAAAATCGAAAGCTACCCTTTTCTAAAGAATTAAATTGAGAAAGGACCTACTCTGCTACCATCTTGGAACAACAATCAATATTTTTCGACTGTTTGCGATGATCCGTACTTGATCTTAAAATGATCATGGTAAATCTATATAGTAATTAAATACTCTAGCGTAGTTTTGTAGGTGACTGAAAGGCGGTGCAGTCAAAAGCTAGCATACTGGTTCGAATTAAATATCTTGTGAAAACGCTGCATTATAATCAATATCGCTTCATCAATTATGTTATCCTTTTTGATCGATAAAGCATTGCAAAATTTCGGTTGACATTTCATGAGATCGCTCAATGAATATACTTTATAAATCATGTTTGGCGTTCGTTGTTTCATTGTAAGGTCTAAGTGGTTTAACAAGTAGAATAGTCACCGATGGGATTTAGAGTCCCATTAAATATGGGGCCTAACAAGACAGCATTCTGACATGATCAAGCCGAGCGCCCTATGCGGTTTGCCTGGGTGTACAATCCAGACGGGGATACTCCACGCGACACTTAAGGGTTGTATTGTTCTCCACGTGAAAAGGTTATTTTTAGTGATGGAGAAGGGTCAGTGCTGTCACGAGACATGATGACAGAAGGCGTTAGTGGGTGAAACCAACCAGACTTAAAGAATCTTGGGGTTTATACAGTTGATGCAGTCCAGTGAAGAACAAGATCACAGCAACATTCATTTTCCGAACACAAGTCTTTTGTATGCAATTTACCGTCTTCTAGGCTGTTTTATTTGATCAGTAAAACAACATATTAGTAGACTGTTAGTCAACATATCATTTTTAACTGTAAAAGTGGCCTCAAACACTTTACATAATATAGTTTTTATCAAACGGAAAGATTTACTTAAGGAAAAAAGCGACAAAAAGCATTTTTCAGAGGGCTAAGTTACTAATATTTAGAAATGAAAGTGAGTAAAAATCCTGTTGTTACTAAATATGGATGCTAAACTTAAACCTTTTTATCAACGACAGTGATATAGAGGGTTCAAACCATGCGATGGCAGTATAGCTGTCGTCCAAATTCCTGTAAACTCTGATTCGCCTGCTTCAAAGAAGACCATTTTATGTTTAATTCCTTCCAGTATTTTAAGATCGTAAATATAACTAAACCTCATATCACGTTTATTTGAAAGCGCAGACAACACGGTAGCCATTAATGAAGATGATAGTTTTTCGCAATATTTGACAACTAGCTACTTAATAATTTTATCAATTATTTTATTATTATTATTTTTCTCTGGAAACCGTATGCCAGAAACTACATATAAAACCTGAAGACCAACTGAGAAGCCAAACCACTCGATGCTGCGTCATGCAGCAGCAAAACCATCAACGAGATATGTGTCCGTGCCTTTTTCTAGTTAATATGTCAGTAGTACTGTTTATCATCTTAACCATTTGCATTTCATACAACTTGAGGTACTACTGTTTGTAGAATGGAAATAACGTGGTTATTCCATAGTGATTGATTGTCTTAGACAAAACATTTCAATAAAAATGCTGGTCTTTCCTTAAAAAGACATGTGCAGAACACCTGACTCCATGACCTGCACCAAATAATTTCACAAATTATTTCATTCATATATATATATATATATATATATATATATATATATATATATGGCAAATACATTATATCGTACTTCCGACATAGGTACTACCTAAAAGCCCAGACACGTGTTTCGCCGATGTTTCTGCTGCTGCGTGACACAGCAACGAGGGGTTCGGCTCCTCAGTGGGTCCCCCAGTGTTCTCTATGCGTGTTCTGGTATATGGACTCCAGAGAATAATCCGGGAAATAATTTCTGAAATTATTAAGCGCAGGACATGGAGTCAGGTGCTTCGGACAGGACGTTTTAGGGCCAGACCCGAAATGTCAATGAACATTTGGGTCAAATACAATCAACCACTGTGAAATAACCACGTAATGCCTATTCTATAAACACGTAGAACTACAAGTAGTATGAATCTTATATGGCAAAAAAATTATACCTTACTTCCGAAATAGATACCAGCTTAGAGCCCAGACACGTGTTTCGCCGATGTTTCTGCTGCTAGGTGACACAGCAACGAGGGGTTCGGCTCCTCAGTTGGTTTCCCAGCGTTCCCTATGCGGTTTCAGGTTTATGGACTCCAGAGGATAATCGTGAAAATAATGTCTGTAATTATTTAGCGAAGGACGTGGAGTCAGGTGCTTCGGACATGACTTATTAGGGTCAGACCCGAAATTTCAATGAACATGTTGGTCAAAGATAATCAACCACTGTGGAATAACCACGTAATGCCCATTCTACAAACAAATAGTACTAAAAGTAGTATGAATATTACATGGCAAAGACATTATACCGTACTTCCGACATAGGAACTAGTTTAAAGCCCAGACACGTGTTTCGTCGATGTTTCTTGTGCTGCGTGACACAGCAACGAGTGGTTCGGCTCCTCAGTGTGTCCCCCAGCGTTCTCTATGTGGTTTCTGATATATGGACTCCAGAGAATAATCGTGAAAATAATTTCTGAAATTATTAAGCGCAGGACATGGAGTCAGGTGCTTCGGACATGCCTTTTTAGGGTCAGACCCGAAATTTCAATGAACATTTGGGTCGAAGACAATTAACCACTGCGGAATAACCACGTATTGCCCATTCTACAAACAAGAAGTACTACAAATAGTATGAATCTTATATGGCAAAGACATTATACTGTACTTCTGACATAGGTGCTAGCTTAAAGCCCAGACACGGGTTTTGCCGATGTTTTCTGCTGCTGCGTGACACAGCAACGAGGGGTTCGGCTCCTCAGTGGGTCCCCCAGCGTTCTCTATGCGGTTTCTGGTATATATGCCAGACCCTAAAAAGCCATGTCCGAAGCACCTGACTCCATGTCCTGCGCTTAATAATTTCAAAAATTATTTCGCTGATTATGTTCTGGAGTCCATATACAAGAAACCGCATACAGAATGCTGGGGGACCCACTGATGAGCCGAACCCCTCGTTGCTGTGTCACGCAGCAGCAGAAACATCGACGAAACACGTGTCTGGGCTGTAAGCTATTACCTATGTCGGGAAGTACGGTATAATATATTGCCATATAAAGTCATACTACTTGAAGTACTACTTGTTTGTAGAATGGGCATTACGTGATATTCCCAGTGGATTGATCTTCAACCAAAATGTTCATTGACATTTAGGGTCTGACCCTAAAATGTCATGTCCGAAAGCACCAGACTCCATGTCCTGCGCTTAATAATTTCGAAATTATTTCTGATTATTCTCTGGAGTCCATTTACCAGAAACCGCATATAGAACGTTGAGGGACCCACTGAGGAGTCGAACCCCTCGTTGCTGTGTCACGCAACCGTAGAAACATCGGCGAAAAGACGTGTCTGGCTTTAAACTATTACCTTTGTCAATAGTAAGGTATAATATGTTTGCCATGTAATATTCATACTACTTTTAGTACTATTTGTTTTGTAGAATGGGCATTACGTGGTTATTCCACAGTGGTTGATTATCTTCGACCCAAATCTTCATTGAAATTTTGGGTCTGACCATTAAAAGTCATGTCCAATGCACCTGACTCCATGTCCTGCGCTTAACAATTTCAGAAATTATTTCCCCGATATATATATATATATATATATATATATATA
>WEDG01008678.1:0-27367 GCA_017591395.1 Schistocephalus solidus | reverse complement strand
TGTGATGCATGTTCTGCTGGCGAAGAACTTGCGACGAGTATGTCATCAATATAGACAAAGGTAAACGAAAGACCGCGCAAGACCTCATCAATAAACCGCTGGAAGGATTGGGCGGCGTTACGCAAACCGAAAGGCATGCGGAGAAATTCGAACAAGCCAAAAGGCGTTGTGATGGCGGTCTTGGAGATGTCTTCCTCAGCAACCGGTATTTGATGATATGCTCTCACAATGTTGATCTTGGAGAAAATAGTCTTTCCAGCCAACATGTGAGAAAAATCGTGAATATGAGGAATGGGATACCGATCGGGGACAGTTGCTCTGTTCAAAGCACGATAATCCCCACATGGCCTCCAATCAGCGGCTGATTTCTTGGGGACCATGTGCAGAGGAGAGGCCCATGGACTGGAAGAAGGGCGAATAATCCCCAAATTTAGCATGTGTTCGAACTCACTTCTAGCCACCCGCAACTTTTCTGGATGAAGCCTACGTGGGTGGGCATGAACGGGTTGTCCTGTGGTACTATGTAATGCTTAACTGTGTGCTGAACTTTTTCGGTAAACTGACAAGGTTTAGTGAGGGACGGATAGTCCTTCAAAATGTCAGCAAATGGCGAACTTGGAATAGTCAAGTGTATGCCAACCGAAGGTTCAGAGGTGACCGTACCGATGGTGAAAAGTCTGGTTGTAGTATCAATGAGTCGACGATGCTTCAAATCAACTGAAAGGCTGAAATGTGAGAGTAAATCGGCTCCAATAATCGGTGACTAAACGTCGGCTAGTATAAAGACCCATTGGAAACATTGCCTTAGACCAAGGTCAAGAGTTAGGGATTGTTGTCCGAATGTGTGGATGACGGTGTTGTTAGCAGCCTGCAATGAGAACTGCGAAGGCCTGAGGTGGTGACGCCTAGGAGGCGGGATAACACTAACCTCAGCACCGGTATCTACAAGAAAACGGAGACCACTCGACTTATCGGTGATGCAGAAGAGGCGACTGGGTCCTGGTTGGCCAGCAGCAGTCGTCGCCATTACTGGCTGGAGTTGTCGTTTAACTGTTGCGGCTTCTGTGGGAATTTGCACGGCGGAATACACTTGCGTGCTTTCACGCCATAAGTACGATGGTACCAGCACACGGTCTGTGGCTGCCATTCCCGTGATTTGGACCGTCGACGTTGACATGTTTGACGACTATTTGACTGGAGATTGTTGATGATAGAACACATGTTGCTGACTTGCGTGCATAAAAGGCGTACGGTGTCCTAAATCTTCACAATAACTGCTACGCACGATCTTTGATGCTTGCGAAAGGTCAGATGATGGTGCGGCCCGTCGATAGGCACTACAGCACGATGATAACGTCACATAGGGAGGGTCACGTTCTGACTTTGGGGTGCCTTGATGAGCAGGAGTGTCAATATTATCAGATCTGGAAGTGGGTACCGATGTCTGTTGAAGACTAGAACATGCGGTATCGCTTGGGAAGCATTCCATTATTCTGCCTGCATGAGTGGCTAGTTTATCCAATGAGGTGCTCGTGTCAAGCATAGCCAATACCTGCTGCATGGGCAGGGGAAGCTTATCAAGCCAGATCTGTCGGAAAATTGCATCATCCATATGACGACCAGCAAGCAAAGAACGCATGTGTCGCATAAGTTGGGAAGGTGTTTGATCGCCAAGTTCGACTTGCGTGAAAAGCTCACGCAGCATTCGGTTGGGCGACTTGGCCACACGATTAATTACAGCATCCTTCAACTGGGTGTATGGCTCCTCAGCAGGGATAGGATCAAGGAGATCCTCGACGTCAACGGCAACATCGAAAGGAAGTGATTGCACTACGTATGAATAACGCGTGCGTTCACTGGTGATACGACGCGTCGAGAAAACTGCCTCGATCTGCCTAAACCATACGCGAGGGTTGCCTGGCGTAAATGGGGGCAATTTGAAAGAGAGGCTATGGACGTTAAGAGAGTCTGCGTTAGTCTCATTGTCCGTCATATTAAGTGATATGGTGCGTAATGATAGAAAAGCGGGGTCACCAATTTTGTAGTGTAGACGAGGGTCAAAACTGCTAAGAACCGAGGTGTACAAAATAAATTAACGCTAAGTGGAGAATTGTGTCTAGACTACAAACGACAAAAGGACGGCAAAAAATGTCAGAGGATTAATAGAATGCAGACTCACGAAAAACGCAGCTTTTAGATAGCGAGTGTTGTTGAGGATTGTAATAACTCTGAGCTCGATCCAGAAAGCTATACATCAAGGATGAAGAGCAGAGTCAGGAGTTCAATTGAGACGGCGATCAGTAGAATGCAATCGAGAAATGAAGATCAATCATTGCAATTGAATGCAAGTAATTGAGAGAGATGAGTACAATCAAGATTGCAGCGGTGACATGCAGCAGCGAAAACAGAAGACGTCCAACGTGCCGGTTGAAGCTGGCTGTTGTGTTTTTATTAAGCACATTAAAACAAGCGATCATAAAGATTCAGGTGAGCAAGAAAGATACAAAGATTTAAATTGTAAAAATATCTACAATTCTCAAAAATTGCTACTAGGAAAACTAGCACTGAGAGATTTTTTATTTAAAATAACCTAATAATTGTACGTACTGACTAAAAATCCAAATTATGCTTTTAGATAACGGTCAGCTGGATTAACTATGTGGTCATGTTGGCTGTGATACGGTCTTCAAAATTGTTTGTCAGAAATTGGAATCACGTCGTTTATGGCCGAACGTAAGGACTAGTCTTTGCTAGAGATACCTCAGCGTCCAAGCAGACTAACGCACGGCAAATCATTCCTCGCCAATAAGTAAATGTTTCTTTGCAGCGGATTATTTAGTCCATTTCTCAGGCTACCTGTCGATGTTTATACTCGCTCAGTTCACAAAGACGGGGCTGACGGTATCTATCACCGAACCTACTTTACGTTTATCTGAAATGCCATCAGTTGTTGTAAAAACCTGAGCAACCGATGAAGATACAGTTACCGTTGTCTACTGAATGTGACAAGTTCAAATATTTTGAAAATTTGATTTTTTATTGAATGTTTTTTTTAAATTTGTGGGTATGTTTTATTCGTTTATCCTTCTTTCGTTTTTGTTAGTTTTGTCTACTCTTCGTCTTAGTAATCGGTGTGTTAGCTGCAAATGCTGATGTTGGTGAACCAGTTTAAGGATTCGTTACAACCGGTTGGCGAGTTTACAGTGATATATCCCAAATCAGGCTTGCTTTCTTGTTTCTTTTTTAAAAACCTAGTCATTTTCCACTTGTTTTTGCACATTTTTCCCTAGTGACTCAGATATATCAAATAACAATTTTCCCGGAAAACGTTAGCGCACACATGCATATGGGCTTCGGTCGTGGCAGATTTTCTTAGGGGACTTCTAACGGTTGGAAACGTGAACACTCCGGTAGATTAGGCTGCGAAATGTCTGCAGTTGTGAATTGTGGAAATGCTGCTGATGAGTGCTTGTTGAGCTTAAGTGCAATCGTTCGGGTTACCTCGCGGGCATCGACCCGGCTCACTTACTTAAGCGAGGGCTGTTGACTCAGTCAATTAGAACACTTAATACTGTTCAACTTCGAATCGCTGCTGCATCTGCGCAAATACGCCCTGACTAGGCCGTAAGGATAATGTTCTCCCACTTTTCTTTTTACCTAATTCCGATGGGCGTGAAGGACATTAGGACAAAACATGTGCCCCCTAACTCTCAGGATAAATAAATACTGAAACTGATTGGTCTTGTAAAGGCTACGAATCCTCAACGTATCACTTATATGAACCAATAATATTTCCTTCAAACAGGCCCGTCTAGTTGCATCCAAACCGCCCTTCCAGATGCTTCTTCGCCCATTGCGTTTTGGTTATCGAGCAGATTAATGGAAACACGCGCAAATGATTAAAATACGAGTACTAACTGCCAATGCTGACTGCGAGCTAATTTCCTCTACCGTTATGTCTTGGTTACTCAAGAATAATTTGAAACAATTGGAGTTTCATTCATCTCTTTCTCTCCCTCTCCCTCACCGTAGTTTGGCGCCACTGTATTGGTTGACTCGTCAATAAAATAGTATCCGGAGATGAACGAGTATGAGTCCTGCCACTCATTGAAGTTCCTGCTGTTAGGCGATTCAGATTTCGAGTTAATCTGTTCTACCCTTTGAACTCCTGACTGTTCACCCCTAATAATTTTTGTGTGCATTTGGTGTTACACACCTGGGATGGTCATTAGGTATGGCTGTGGAGGATGACCCTGAGGCACGCTCTTTTACTGAAGCTTGCTGAGGCTGAAATACATAACTGAATGAGTTTACTTCGAAGAGAATTTATCCACCATGCATGCCATCTGAATTTTCCCATTAATGAATCCTTTTAATTGCTTGACACATGGATTAGAGACTAACATCTTCCGCAAGCCGGTTCTTTCTAAAATTTCTGCATAAAACGGACAATTATGAATGCACTTGCAGCAGTGTCGATGAAGCTTTTGACAGGGCAATTCTCATACGTCAGGATCGACACAGGACTTGTTGATTTCACCTGAAATATCATCCTTTCGGGTGCCATATTTTCTTGCAGACTCGATGATTTCATTCCGAGATGGGGAAATCATATAACGCTGCCTGGGCGGAAAATGGATAAAAAATGCTGCAGAGAAAAGCAACGATATAATTGGTTGTAAATAAAAAATTGAGTGCTCGAAGTTGTGTCGACATCGCCTAAGGTTGACTGAGTTGTTTGCGCTAAAGTCGCGTTTACATAACGAAAAAAATCACTCAGCGTAGAGAACCTACGACCAACTTGACGGATAATTCAGTTTTAGAGTGGCATCAAACTAGAAGCCTGCACTATGGAGGTCGCTATTTTAGCTTTGTATTTTTTTCTGTCCTCTCTGCCCGACTTTGCTGTCATTTTTCGGAATTGGCGGAAGGAGTCATCGTTGCAGGACCTTGCTTGAGCCGTCTGTGCAGACAACTGTAAGGTTTTCCTCTTATCCAGTAACTGTGGTGCTGTTGGGTGAATCTAAGAATTTTCCCAGTTGCTCCATAAAGTGATAATTTCAATTATGCTATTTGTAGCTACCTTCTTTTTTCCACCCGGGTCGTAAAATAAGATCGGATTTCTGTGCTCAAGGCCTCGGCTGTACTGGGTTGTCGTAGTTTTGCGATATCAAAGCGTCTTGCACGTTCTAATCTTGGTGGGGATGATAGGCGAAGTTTCAGGCTTTGCGAACGATAACATAGTCTGATCCATTGGCATTACCTCTTTCGTCATCACGCAACTATCTGCTATCTCGAACCGGTCTGCGGAACCTCGAACTGACTAGAATGCAGCCGGGCTGACTGGCTATATGAATGTAGTTTGTATATTAGGTTAATCAATATTTGTGGGCATACTAGATGCTCATGGTGTTGACGAATAATGACTTTGATTAGAAAATTTCATCATTTTCACCATTGTCACACTGAGAGCCAAATTTAAAGCGACCGACGAGATGGTTGTTAGAAGAGTCGCTATACCTTATTCGGTCATTCCACTCTTCGAAAACAAATTCAGCGAATTAGGAAGAGAGAGTCTTTCAAACCACTATTTCAGCTGCGAGTAGGTTTCTATATCGCGTTGGTAAGCTGCTGATATTGGTATTTACACGAAAGCGATAGAGGTGTTGCATGCAAGGCGGTCGGTCATTAGCTGGTTCCCACGCAACTAGTGCACGGTTTGCCTATTCAAAGAAGGCGATCGTCACATCTTGTTTACCAGAAGTTTCGCGTGGACTGCTGTGCTACTAGGTAAAGTGGAGGTTTAATTTCGACATCTTCATTTTCGGAGCGTCTGAGTCAAGGATTCGGACTGTAGACAGGCATAAGGTATCCACGTTATATTAATTAAGACCGCACCATCAGTCTTAGGGTAACCGGGCCCATGAACGCTCACATATTTCAGTGTCCAATACCGGAAATTCGATCCTGAGGCACGGTTTGCTCGTCCCAAGCCACGCACTGTCCACCAGAAGTGTCACGTGAGCCGCTATGGCACAAAGTGAAGTGGGACTTGAACCCTGGGATCTTTATTTCCCTTGCGCCTGAGTCGGGAATTCAGACCTCAGACAGGCAGCAGACATCCATGTAGTACTTACAAAGAGTGCACGCGGCCAAACTTTGGGTACCGGAGCCCAGAAAGGTCCGCACATTCCAGCATCAAATACCAAGTGTCCGTTCCCAATTGAATAGTCCAGCTCGCATCCTATTCGACCGCACCACTGGACCGGGGTTACGGAGTGCGTCGGTTCTCGCAGACGTCTTAGAATGGATCGTTATACAGTATTTGGACATTTACATGAGGTTTATTGGGGATTTTTAATGCAGGCGAGTCCCCAACAGCCGCTTGGATTATATCTTCGAGGTTGTCTCATCTAGCGTTTTGGCTCAAGAACCTAAACACAAGGCAGTAATAGCAAGCAAACTTATTTAAGGGCGGTTAACTGTCGCCATGTCACAGTGCCGTCATCAGGGTTTGTGGCATTTTATAAGGCAATTGGCGTTCCAGACCTCAGTTCTTTGCGCCCCGGTAGCACTATCCTTGTTGGTCTGCAACTTCTTAGTCGCCAGACCCGGGAGCCTGCTTATTTCGCATCTTACCTTCATTGAAGTCGTTCTACTATCCGCCACCTGTGGACGCGCCGGGTAGCCAGCAGCATTTATCCGAAGTGACCTTGTAGCGGCCGAGGATGTCAAGGATAGCACACACTGTGGAGTATATCACTAGGACCAGCTGTAGCCATATAACGTCGGCAGAATCGTTATGCACTTCATCACGCACACATGTATGGATAGCAGGAGAGAATAAGTTTATAACGTAAGGTATCTATGTTAACAGTAACAAATTGTAGATAGTAAAAGAGAAATATGAAGATACAAGCGAATACTGGGGACCTGTACAATCGATCCTTTTGGAGTGGGAGGTGGTCACGAATGATCAGTTAGATACTGGTGGGGAGTGCAGCGCTGTTGGCAAATGCGGGTGAGGGTCGTGGAGATGCTGATGGTCAGGGACTTTCGAGACAGTACGACGGTGGTAATGAGGGGAGATGTCAGCGGTATGGACAGAAGGAACACCAGCCATCTTCACAGACCATCAATCACACCATTCCCATCAGGGATCCGCGCGAAAAGTGTCTCCAGTCCATTCAAACAATTCTGTCGGAACTGTGGTTCGTTACAACCTTGACTAGACCCGTCCTGTCTGACCGCGGCATCGAGATGATTAATGTAAAAACTGAGCTCGGGCTTATTTCTGATTCTATGGTCTTCCGTCTGTGGGTTTTTCATGGTTCAAGTGTGGTTGAATTTCTACCACCGAACGACTGCAATAGAGGCGTTCTTTAGTGATTCGTTTGAACTCGCAAATTTACAGCGGAGTTAATTAGTAACGATGAATAACGTCACAAGTACAAGTTAGTTTCAATTGAAATCGCTATTTATCGATCAAAATTTCAGGTGGATTGGAAACAGCCAAAGTTTGGTGTAAATTAAGCGAAAGAGCCACATTTTCAGCCCAATTCGATGCTTATAATCACTTTCAATTTATCTAATTATGTAAACTTCGAGGTACTGAGTTTTATTCTAAAAGGGCATGAAATGCAGTCGTCCAGGATACAATAAGGTTGTTAAAAAAAACCATAGAATCAGTTAGGACCGTTTTAATTATAACAAATAAAGAAAAAACGAAGAGAACGCTCACTGATTACGAGGTCGTGGAATGCTAACGATCAACAGAGGCCATAAAGTCTGCATGATGACTTTGATTTCTACCCACCTGGTGTTTACCACTTCATGTGAACTCCGTCTTGCAGAAGTTTTCCTTTTATCATTTTCTTGTTAGAATATAAAACTTGTATGGTACTCCTATTATTCACCGCTTCGACCACTTAGCAGGAAAACACATGGCTGATTTTTCGCCAAGGTTTTTGACGTGACTGAATTCAGAATTTTATGTAATCCTTATAAATTTTTCTGTTATGGCACAAATTCCCGTCTTCGATTTACCTAGTTTAAGCGCTAGGGTTTTCCGCAATCTTAAAGGCGACCTTTTGGAATCCTCTCCGGCGAGAATTTCCGAGTTGGTAATCATATCTGAATTTCCGTGTTATCATTTTATTATGCTTGCATCGCTGCATTAACCATTGTGAAGAAATTTTACGTCTTTCTGTAAATGATTAAACATCTCCAAAAAGCCTAAGAAAGCTCTGTGGATTGTACTAAAGTTGTACCAAATAACTTTGTGAACCCAAATACAATTTTTTTGATAACATCGTCAATTAATTTCAATTTATGCTCCTTTTAGAATTTGCGTTACGCGAATCTTCATTAAAAAACGAATTTCATCGGGAAAGTTCCTCTACTTATTAGCCCGATAGCGGACTCTGCTGAAAATGGTAGGTATTTTTTCCATGTCTAACGAATTTGCCCCTTGAAGAAATTCAATTACTCAGTGTTAACATTCATAAACCGATGGTTATCATGATCTTTTCGGTTCATCTTTTAGGCTGAACTCCCTCCGTTGCAGTTACCGGCAGGAACATACAACCCTGTCAATAAACGCGTAGTGTATGTCGGTAAGTCTAGCCTGCGATAGTCATGGGCTCCATCACAGGTGGTTTAGCAGAAGAGGTCAACAAGGAGCTTCTGAAGGCCGCATTTATCCCCTTTGGCGATATAATTGACATTAATCTACCCATCGACTATCAGACAGGTACCAAGCTTTATGTGTAGCATCGAACACTCATGTCCTCTGCGTTTTAGAAAAGCATCGAGGATTTGCTTTTGTCGAGTTTGAAGAGGCTGAAGATGCCATCGCAGCCATTGATAACATGGCAAGTAGTTAAACGTTTACTCTAACACAAATACTACTTAACTGAAGCATAGTAGATGATATTTTAAAATATAAACACCAAATTTGAGTGGCATCGTCCTTTTCTCTCCAACTGTTCGTTTCTTTTGCTACCAGAAAATCACCGACTATGCTGTTGTGTAGTTAAAAGTCTACAGAAGTAAACTTTGCTTTTTCATTTAGAACGAAAGCGAAATCTTTGGCCGCACCATTCGCGTCAACGTCGCCCGTCCAGTGCGAATTCGTGAAGGATACGGCAAAGCGGGTATCGTTATTCTCAGCCATCTATCCTAGTCCACCTGACCATGTTGGCGTTGGTTTGTACCCTTTCTCCATCCAGAGCATTTTAAGTTTCGTAGTTACCCCCTAACTGCGTTTGTCCTAGCAGCCACCACAGAGTCGAGCCATAAAAGTTTTATGCTTTCCTTCTTACGTTAACATTTTCTGCCCGAATGATGACCAAACTGATCCTCTACCCTGAAAGTCAATATTGTAGAGCTCTTCAACGTTGCTACCGACTTTTCTAGCGAACTACTCTGAAGGCAATGCCACGGTGGTAGCGACGTTGGGGTGTTGACACTTTACACGGTTTCATCCAGAGACTTCCGTATAGCCTGGGAAAATCACTGGGATTTTGTATCTAGAAGGAGGATGTACATAAAATAAATCGCGGCGTTTGCAACTTAGGAGAGTTTGAATGCTGTACGCTTGCATTTTGAAAATGAAGGTTTGCATGTAACTGAATCCAAACCTCTGCTGCCTGTTGATGGCTTCTCAGGCCAGAATTAGGCGAAGTTTGCAATTTTAAAGAAACTCCTTTGGGATGTGCTTACAGTCGGTCACCAAGCGACCACTCAACACTTCTGAACTACCAGCTGCGCAGCAGAGGCTAAAGAAAGAAACTGAAAATAACAAAGAACTCGGCGCAAAGGGGCTTGCGCTTGTTCGACTTTACCTGGTCTTTTTTCCCGTTCGTACTAATATGACCTTGCTTAACTGATTAATTTGACCGTGAAAAGGTAAAACAAGGCGTGCATCAAAATAAAACGAACTTTTTGAAATAAAAATTTCTACAGGCTAAACTTCCTTGACAGGCTCTATCAAAAAATTAATTCGATATCAAGTAAAACATGCCCTATCGAGAGGATTTTTTGTCGGATTTTTGAATGTCTTTTTTAACTACTCAACCGTACGATTCTTCTCTTTCTGCCCGACTTCACATGAACGGGATTGAGTAGGGACCAAACAGTTAGATCGATCTGCCTTTGAGCTATTATGGCCGGCCTAAAGACGTTGACTGTCAGCTTTTTCACTGACTGATTGAATCAATCTCCTGGACTGAGAATCAGGGTTTAATAGCTCCTCAATGTGGCTTTTTGTCAGACCAAACATCTCACCCTCACCTTTTTTCAATCATTTTGTCCTTGTCCTGCTTTTGAATTCCAACGAATAGGCAAGTCACTCTCATCATAATCCAATCCATGCATCGGTCACTTTTACCTCCCTCGGTAGTGTTGTTCCTTGTCGCCTCTGGCGGCCGAACTAATCATGGCTTCAGCATAACCCAAGTTGCCTTACTCTCAAGAGTGCTTATTTTACTACTCCTCATTTTTTCCAGTCTGGTCGGACGATAATTGGCTTAAAAAGTACGGAGGACTGGGTGGCGAAGGAGAAAAAGGCGAGGAACCTGTTGTTATTCAACCCAATGATCCGTCCACTGAAAACAACGAGGAGGCGGTGAGTCCTTGGTTTCTGCCATTGTCAGCCGGCACCATTTCAATTTCTTTCTTGCTCTAGCTTGGAAACTTTGGGAGAGATTAACTAACGAATTTACATGACGACTTTTCTCATGTACTCTGGAGGTCTGGAAGTTGGCCATTCGGGGTGAACGTATTCGACCCGAACCAAAGATATTTATTGAAAAAAACCGAAACACTTTGTGTTGGACAGGCCCAAACTATTGAAATTGCTTTTGGAAACCTCGCATTGCCTGTTGAGCACAGGAGTTGTGAAGCCTTCCGAAACCTCTACGTTTCCTTTATCCACTCGTCAATCGAAATCATAACTTTGAAAGTGAAGTCCCAAACCGATTACTTTCGTGGAATAACTCGCTGAGTAAGCTGTCTTTCTGACAGAGGTGTCGCTCACTGATTGCTCCTTGAAAAACTTTCTTGCTAGAAACGCCAGGCTAGTTTTCCTCCTGTAAGCATACCGTATACTCTTCCCAATTAAATGCTCATTAACCTCAATCTCCTGCGAGTCGCAGTTAAAGGATTCTTGCAAACAAAATGTGCACCCGGGGATTAAAACACTTGATGACCTACAGTTTGTTTCATGATTTTAATTATTGCTGCTCTTTAGTCCTTTGACTTGCCCCGGGCCAGATTAATTATGATTAACACAGATAGAATGTCCAATTTGTCTGCTGACAATATCTTTTTGCGACCAGCAACGCGTTAAATATCGTCCATATATTCGAGAATTTTTCTGAAATCAGGTCACTAGCCTACTCTCCAGTCTTACTGCCTGTAAGAAAATTTTAATTTAATTAATACTTGACTAGTCTTTTGCAAGGAAATAATTTTTAGAAAATACGTCCGCACCATCCTGCAAGCTCTTAATTTCACTTTCCCTATCATTTTGTTACACAGGCTGACGAGGAGGGTGTAGTCCCCGTCAAGAAGGCTAAGATCCCGTTACCTCGCGTCTTTATGGACATTCGAATCGGAGACCATGACATTGGTCGAATCGTCATAGAGCTGCGCAAAGATGTGGTTCCCCGAACGGCGGAAAACTTCCGTGCCCTCTGTTCCGGTGAGCGCGGTTTCGGCTACCGAAACTCAACTTTCCACCGTGTCATTCCGCAGTTCATGTGTCAAGGCGGTGATTTCACCAAGGGTGACGGCACTGGTGGCAAGTCCATATATGGGCGCAAATTTGACGACGAGAACTTTCAACTGCGTCACGATGCTCCAGGTTAGAATATCCTCACCTCTTTGCTGAACACACTCTCGCTTCACAAAGCTCGCTGATTGCAACTTCGTTTTTAAAGTGCGAAAGTTGTTGCGCTTGCCAATTGCACTATTTATTCTATTTGGTTGAGGCGTGGTTCTTGCTTCTATACTCACGCGCTGTCGACATTCTTTGGAATTACTGTATTAGTAATGGAAGTGGTTTTCTCAATGTAGGCTAGGAAATATGGGAAGTCGAACAACCAAAAAAACTTATATTTGGTTGGAAGTATGGTCACTGCTCGGTTTACGGGACATGCTCCTTCCGCTATGCCTTGGGGCTAAATGTAAAGCTCTCGCAGGCAGTTCAAAAGCGACTAGCGATGGCTCCTCCATACCCCCTAAGTAAGTAAATCCTGGTGTGTGCGTTATGGGGTCCAGGTCGTGCTGTGGCACGCGAAGACGGGTACGCCGACCCGTCAGCCAATGCGCCCACTCCCACCTCAGACAACTGACTGGCTCGGATGGTGGTCTGATTGTGGGGGTGGGGGAGAGAGTGTGGTCAACAGCTCAGCGCATTTTCCTCACTATAAACAATCTGACGCGCTTGAAACTATCACGGTGCGCTAAAAGCCGTGGCTTGGAAGGTTACCAACTGACGGCATAACTCGGACTGCGTTGTCAGCCCAATGTGTGTTTTTGTGCAGTGGCTAACTGGCGAACTGAGAGTCAGGCTGCAATGGCTCCTTCTTAATGTGGCCTTTATGGCACTCCCACTCCGTGGGATCCGAGTCAGGTGTGGTGGTACACCCAGGGCGGCTCCGGCTGTGCCAGCCACCCGGGCTTAGGCGGGGGAGGAGGAGAGAGTGCGGTAGCTGCAGCGCAAGGCTAATATCACTTAAAACTAATTCACGCGCAAGTCACCGTCCCTGCACCACCTGGTGTGGAGCCTACGGTGGACCTCGTCGATATCGACGGTCGAACTGTCAGTACTATATACAGAAAGAGAGTTCCAACAAAGACGAGGGTGACTGGGATGACTATTTCGGACTTATCAGCCCTCTTCGACCAGCCTCAGCCAAACCCAAGTTTTGTCGTACTCGAACCTTTAACTCGCGTCCTTTGGTCTTCGAGCGTTATTGAGCCAAACGATTCACCATTTGAGCTACCAACCCGCTGTCCAGTCCGTTATGATCGGCGTTCGTCGATATGACGGAGCCAAGCTGCCGACCTACCAAATCTTCGTTGGGTGTTCTATACTGTTGCGTTACATTCGACGCTTCTTCCAAATTTCTGGATTGCTAATATTTTCCTATCACAAACTAGCCTAGCGAGTCTTATATAGTCTGGGTTACGTTTTCTGCGCGGTTGCAAGTCAAATTTGACAGACTCAGAAAATGGATAATAAGACCAGTGTCCTTAATTCTATTAAATTACTCTGTTCAATCCAGGTTGGCCTTGCGAGTTTTCAGCTGAGGCTACATTAACAAGTCAACCGTAGCTTAATACGCAAGCACCTCATCCTAAGCCATGAATTTAGACTAATGACTGATCGCTCGCCCCTGATTGTGCATTGTGACCCTGGTTACCAATCATACCGCAAAAACGATGCTCGATTTGTAACAGCTATGAACTGAGGTATTTCAGGGTCTTGATAGAAGCGAACAGGCGAGTTCTAGGAAACAGTTCAGAAGGAGAAGCGATCGCTGGAACAAGAGGTTTATTGGCCTGACTTTTCGGATTCTCACTCGAACTCATCACAGGAGACAGTAGCAGATAAGCTTGATAAAGACACAAGGTGAGCAGTATTTACAGTACATAGTGGCCACGCGATCACATGCATAGCTTGGCCGTCCTCATCCGAGTGGTTAATGGCCGTGATTTCATCATCCACGTTGAATGTGGGCTCACTTTCATCGGACCTGTTGGTCACTCACCTCCTCCCCACGTGATGATCTGAAAAACCAGTGTTCAGGAAAGCAAAAAATGACAACGCAAGTACTGAACTTCAATAGCAACCATTCGATCAGTCACAAACGCAGTTGCGTAAGGGTGCTATACCGGCGCGTCCAGAGGCATTGCAGTAACATGGAAAACAAGATTGGTGAAATTAAATATCTTCGACGGGTACTGAGGGCGAATGACTACCCGCGCAACTTTGTTAACCAGTACATACGCAAACGACAAGAGAGACCAAATCCAACCGGTCCTATATTCTGGCGAGCTCTTCCGTACGTGAAGAACGTCTCGGAAGCCGTCAACCGCCTTCTCAATCCACTTGGAGTTGGGGTTACACACAGGCCAGAAGCAGCCATCACGCGTGGGGTCATGAGGCCGAAAGACCCATTGCGACGGCTGGAAACGTCTGGCGTCGTTAACCAGATCTTGTGAAGTTGTGGACAAAGCAACTACGTCGGAGAAACCGGGAGCTTTCTCCGGATGCGAATGGTCGAGCACACAGCTGCGGTGAGGAGAAAAGACGCTGGCTCTCAGTTTGCAGCTCACTCGACGGGACTTGGCCATATTTTGAAGTTTCATGAAGCTGAAATCCTCGCAAGAGGTGATAACCTCGTGAGCCGCGAGCTGCCCGATTGATGGCTCTCATGCCTACAAGCGCAATGAACTTCGGTTCCCAAATTCTGTGTTCAGTTCTCTCCTGAGCAGGGAATGAGTCACGTGGTTATGAAGTGGGTGACCCACATCTCTAATGACGGGGGGCCAAATGGCCGGGTCATTATCACGACCTCATCCAACGTGGATAATTAAATTACGGCCATTAAAGACTCGGACGCGGACGGCCAAGCTATCATCACCTCAAGTACGAACGCCAGCGGTGATCACGAGAGCAGCTAATTATAGTACGCATGTGATCGCATGGCCACTACATACTACAAGTACTGCTCACCTAGTGTCTATCACGCTTATCTACTTCTGTCTCCTATGATGAGTTCGAGTGAGAATCCGAAACGTCAGGCCAATATACCTCTTGTTCCAGCGATCGCTTCTCCCTCTGAGCATTTCTGGTAATAAATGATGACTTGGTGTCATCGGCTGCACCACTGTACTATCGATTTCATTAATTATTTCCGCTTATTTCCGTTACCCAGTAGTTCCCTATAGAAGTACTCTTTCTCAATTGTTCACATTATTACTCGAGTTTTTTTAAATCCGTCTTTTTGGAAAACTAGAGAATATAAATAAAAACATTTTCCGAATCCACACACAGTAGCTGCCCTAACTCATGAAATCTTATGGATTTCATAAGTTACGGCCCGTTACGCGAAGTCAGCGCACGCTGCGTCCCCAAAGTTTTACATCAATCAATAATCGATCGCTAGGAAAAATAATACTTTTTGTGGTTTACAAATTAATATTACACTGTCTAGAAATACTAATTTCTTTTAGAAAAGGTACAGATTACGAAAAGATGAAAAATCGATCTTATAGAGTAAACTGGAATTTTAAATGTATAGGAAGCCTGTCTATGCAACTAAGCGAGTAAATAAAGCAGCAAAAGCGCAATTTATTTTGAAAATATTCTTTTTCAGAGTTTTACCCATACATAGTCTAGATTAAGCGCATTGTAAAGCATGTTACGCCGTGACAACGAAAGTGGTGTCGTTTCGTATACATGCGCGTTTAAGGTCCTAATTATCGGTGTGGTAAAACAAAGTACATTCACACAAGTTTATTACAGCGTTTTTTGGTACAAAACGTCATAAATTTGCATAACTTATTTTTTTCCGACTGAATCTGCTCTTGTTTTTCCAAAAAATGTGATCTCTTAAACCTGCATTCAACTGATTTTCGTGAAAAAAAAACAAAATTTTCCGTTCTCCGAAGGGATGTATTCCAAATTTTTTCCTGCTTATTTTAATTTTCATTCATAGTATTGCACACAAGAGCACAACTTTCTGATCCGTAGTTTTTAATAGCTTAGGGAAATTCCTGGATAGCAAGAAACGTCGGATTTTGCCCCATATAGCCCCGTTTTCCCATCAATGAACCGATTTAAAGTTAACTCTTTATTATTTAACAGGTTTCTGTGCATCAATTGAATGCAAAAAACAAAAATAACACCCTAAAATGCGTTCTCTGCTACTACCTCAGATTCTGATATAGACATTTAATGAGTTACGAAATCTATTGTAACTCTCCGAATTTTTCATAAAGTGTAGTATGTCTCGTGTTCCATTACGAGAAAAGGTATGAGAAACGACAGGGTCAGTGGATATTCATTTTGATGAAAAATTCAAAAAATTCAACCTCCTGTTTGCACATCACCATTTCTTCCCTGACTGAAATTCCTTCGCACGAACTCGTTATGTGTTCTTCGAGCCCTGCACTTCCCGATCGGAGGTCGATACCCTATTCCCTGTGGCATTTCTCCTTACTGTAACCTGTAACCTGACCCTTCTTAAAAGTGTCCATCTGTTCACCGGGATTGATGCTCGTATCCCTTAACTACCGCCTTGTCCTTCCATGGTTTGGGTTGGAAGGCGTCGTAACCGTGGTCGACGTTTATGTTTATATCTTCTCCGTCAGGTCTGCTCCCTGGGCGCTGCCTCTGTCAATTTCTCACGAAAAGCCGAAAGTTTCTTTACATATTTTTTATCTTAACGGCTAGTTTTATGGTCTTCCCGATCAAGGTACTCCTGTTGGTGACTTCTCCTCTGACCGCTCTTTTCCCCTCTTTGAAAAACGGTTTTCAAGGCGATAATAAACTTCGTTTTTCAAGATATATCGCCTACTTTTGTATGTCTCAGCAGAAGGTTATTAGTAATAATAATTGTTGAGCGAACACCGTCAGTGCTAAATATCGTAACATTCACATTAAAGTCGTTGCGAACTTCACACTGATGGAGATTATTATTTGAGGGATTCTCAACTACATATAGAATAAAATCAGGACATTCGGTTGTCTAAGAGTCGATGCCTAGATCACTAACTGGCTTTCAAGAGGGTGTGACTGGTCATCGTCTATTTTTTACACTTCGGTGCCCGATTAGGTAACATTGCATAGTACTCGCCTACTAACCAACCCCATCGTTCTAAAGGTATTTTTCCTTCTAGGCACTAATTGAATATTATAAGTGTTCAGTATGTGAACCGAGGTAGAACAATCCGACCAATTCCTTCAGTATTACAGTCTTTTGCCGATTGCAATGAGGTTAGCTTACTGTTTCAAAATGCATCCCTCATAAATTAGTCGGCACTTTTGAGCTTTCACTTCACAGCACTCGCCGGAGATGACTGTGCTGCTCCAAAGAGTGAACAGTTTGTCTTAGTTAAAGTTATTTGTGACAACAGTTCTATGTGCAACATTCTCGCTCTTTTCGTAGTCTGGATGGACAATGGATCAGTCACCAGGGGGGCTTCAATTACATTTGCATGCTGTAACTCATTAAGTCCCTTAACCTTTTGTGAAGTTGGCGTCGTGAGTGACCCGAGTGTGCTGCTATGTCTGCTAGGCTTTCAACTAACAGTTGAGACCGGCGCTTCCCTCACGTCCTAGTAGTCAGCCTCATCTAAGCCACCTCAATGGATATGTGCGGTTTTCCATGCATGCTGCCTTCACCTAACCCTCTGAATACTCCCCCTTCCGCGGTCAGGTTGAACGAAGAGAGATTGTCTTAATGACTGCGTTGCAAATCTCAATAATCAGGTGAGTGTCGCTCGGTTGCCGCACTCTGGGGTCTAGTTTGATGTTAAACAGGGAGGATAGGTGCAGGAGTGAGGTCGTGATAGGTAGCGAAGCACTATGAAAGAGTTAGGCAGTGTGCATAAACGCAGTTGGACTAAAGGAGTGGTTGTGGCCGTATTATTATGGGCTGAAGATAAGTTTTACTTGTTGGTGATCGTTCGGCGACTGGCAGCGCGTGAACGATTGCAATACACTAGACGGTGGAGTAGTGTTGTCATTGTTTTACCACCGTTCCTATGTGAAAAACCTCATTTCGGGTTGACATTCATCTCAAGCACGTTCCTGTCCGTGTTGGAGATTTTGATGGAGGCGGCAGCATTCGACACGTATGCGCTCGTTGACCTCTGTTTAAATTCCTCATTTTCTACGGACATCAGCTTCAACGGAGTATGTCGAGACTATCTTCGTTTGCCCCTCTCGAAGATCGGAATGGGACTGTTTGTTTAACCCAGGTTATAGAGAGCTAACCTTTGCATCTCGTTGCTCAACATCGCCGGGAAGATCTTCGCCCGTATCCTCCTCAATCGTCTTAACGGTCACCTAGAGCAGGGCCTGCTCCCGGAAAGTCAATGTGGCTTCCGCCGACACCGCGGAACAACCGATATGATTTTTGCCACCCGCCAGCTACAAGAGAAGTGTCAGGAGATGCGAACTCACCTATACACTACCTTCGTGGATCTAACGAAAACCTTTGACACGGTGAATCGTGACGGACTGTGGAAAGTCATGCAGAAATTCGGCTGTCCTGAGCGGTTCACGCACATGGTGCGTCAGCTTCATGACGGGATGACGGCGCGCATCACTGACAACGGGACGGTATCCGAAGCATTCGCAGTGACCAACGGAGTGAAGCAGGGCTGCGTACTGGCCCCCACCCTCTTCAGTCTCATGTTCTTGGCTATGCTGATGGATGCCTACCGTGATGAGCAGCCTGGTATCCGCATCGCCTACAGAACTGACGGGCACCTTCTCAACAGTCGGCGTATGCAGGCTCCAACGCGCGTGTCTACGACTACAGTCCATGACTTGCTCTTCGCGGACGACTGTGCCCTTAACACCGTGACAGAGGAGGACATGCAAAGGAGCATGGACCTCTTCGCCGAAGGCTGTACCGATTTCGGAATAACAATCAGTACAGCCAAAACGGTTGTCATGCACCAGCCGCCACCCAGCACGGAATACAATGCTCCTCGAATCAATGTCAACGGTGCTCAACTCAAAAACGTGGAAACCTTCGCTTATCTAGGAAGCACGATGTCGCGCAACACGAGAATCGATGACGAGGTTGCCCAACGGATCTCCAAAGCTAGTCAGGCCTTCGGCCGGCTGCAGGCCTCCGTGTGGAATCGCCACGGTATTCACCTGAAAACCAAACTGAAGATGTACAAGGCCGTCGTCTTGACGACACTCCTTTACGGAGCGGAAACCTGGACCGTCTACTCGAACCAAGCCAGGAAGCTGAATCACTTTCATCTCAGCTGCCTCCGCAGAATACTGAAGCTGAGATGGCAAGACAGGATCCCGGACACGGAAGTCCTGGAGCGGACCGGAATCCTCAGCATCCATGCCATGCTGAGGCAAGTGCAACTGTGATGGAGCGGCCACCTGGTAAGAATGGACGACGAGCGACTACCCAAACGACTTTTCTACGGAGATGTCGCTACGGGTTCTCGTCGGCAGGGGGGTCAAAAACGACGCTACAAGGACACTTTGAAGAAATCGCTGAAGCAACTGCAAATCAACTCGGCGACCTGGGAGGACCTCGCCCAGGATAGACCGGCATGGAGAAGATCAGTGAAGACTGGTTCAGCAATCTACGAGGCCAACCGGATCGCCGCCGCCAAGGCCAAAAGAGCGGCATGAAAGTCACCAGCGCCCCGGACCAACACCACCAATGCCCAGGCCCTGCCAACATGCCCGCGCTGTCAACGCATCTTCCGCGCGCGAATCGGCCTGTTTGGACATCTTCGGACGCAATGCACCAACAATCCGACAATTCCAATTTCTATGTCAAATTCGGCCAACCCTCCTTCTGACTCTCCCACCCTCACTCCTGGAATCAATTCCATTACTCCCACCATCATAGAGACCACATCCATCTACTCATCGCCTGCTACCCCCTCCACCGCAACCACCACCATCATCAGCGATGGGGAATCTCTCCTAAGCTGTACTCAATGCGACCGCACATTCACTTCACGCATCGGCCTGGTCGGTCACTTGCGAATACATCGTACAGAGACCGGTGAGCCAGTGCCTGGAGCACAGCAGAGATCTTCGCCTCCACTGCCCTCACTGTCCTCGCGCATTCACTCATCGCATGGGCCTATTCGGTCACATGCGCATCCATGACAGCGGACATAACCGCAATGCCGACAACACCAATACACCATGCACATCAACCGCTCCTGCCATTCTTAGCGCCCCTGACACCCCCACTACCATGAATGACATCGCCCCAGCCTCTACCGATTTCTCCTGCCCACACTGCGCCCGCAACTTCAAATCACGCATCGGTCTGGTCGGTCACCTGCGAATCCATCGCACGGAGGCTGGTGAACCAGTGCCTGGGGCTCCGACATACAGTCGACGCGCCCGCCTTCACTGCCCTCACTGCTCCCGCACATTTACACACCGCATGGGCCTATTAGGACACATGCGCCTCCACGACAACCTCCGGTAAACCACCGGAGGCTAAGCTACATCAGCGACACTACCTACACCAATACATCGACAACACCCTCACAATCACCATTTACCAGAGTATATCACGGTTTCCTAGAAACCGTGGCTGGGAAGTCTGCCAATCTGATGCTTCCACAACACCACGCCGTCGGCTCAGTGTATGTGCTGTGTGTGTCGAGTGGCTGACCAGTGGACTGGGAGTCAGATGGCGATGGCTGCTCCATATCCCCTGAGTTTGTGAATCCTGGTGTGTGCGTTATGGGGGCCAGGTCGTGCTGTGGCGCGCGAAGACGGGTACGCCGATCCGTCAGCCAATGCGCCCACTCCCACATCAGACAACTGACCGGCTCGGACAATGGTCTGATTGTGGGGGTGGGGGAGAGAGTGAGGTCGACAGCTCAGCGCATATTCCTCACTATAAACAATCTGACGCGCTTGAAACTATCACGGTGCGCTAAAAGCCGTGGCTTGGAAGGTTGCCAACTGACGGGATAACTCGGACCGCGTGGTCAGCCCAATGTGTGTTTTGTGTGGAGTGGCTGACTGGCGGACTGAGAGTCAGGTTGCAATGGCTCCTTCTTAATGTGGCCTTTATGGCACTCCCACTCCGTGGGATCCGAGCCAGGTGTGGTGGCACGCCCAGGGGCGGCTCCGGCCGCGCCAGCCACCTGCGCCCTCTTCCATCTCCGGTCTTCTTGACTCTGTCTTGACACCGGGCTCAGGTGGGGGAGGAGGAGAGAGTGCGGTAGCTGCAGCGCAAGGCTACTATCACTTAAAACTAATTCACGCGCAAGTCACCGTCCCTGCACCACCTGGTGTGGAGCATACGGTGGACCTCGTCGAAATCGACGGTCGAACTGCCATAGAGAGCTAACCCCACCGTAGATGGAAAACCTGAAGCTCAGTTGCATCAGCACATTCTAGGCTTTGGTGCATGTTTTAAAGCCTTTGGTTAGACCGAATTGATATGTATAACCGGGTGTCCCGTTAAGATTCGACGCTCAGCCTCCACTACTCGCTGGTTGGTTGATTGCAAAACACGCTAACACAAACTTCTAAATTTCTTGCTTTGCTTTAGTGATTTTCCAGAAGGCACTATTTAGTTTTAATGCTCATTCTCGAAACCCCGATAAAGATTACTTAATGTAACCTCATAAAATGCGCTCTGTCGCGCCCTTTGATTTTTGTCAGTGTTTGTGTCTCGTCGACGATCGAAGTTAGTCAGTTTTTAAATTTTTTTAATTACAGTAATCTCCTCCATGCGCTCGCATTAAAGTTTTAAAACCCTTACATCACCCGCGTTCTTTATACTAACGTTGTCTGTCCGTCGTCCAACCTTAGGCGTCCTCTCGATGGCAAATTCTGGTCCAAATACAAATGGCTCGCAGTTCTTCATTTGCACTGAAGCTTGCGACTGGTAAGTCTAGAGTTTCGTGGCTCCGGCTTTATTCGTTCAATGCTGTATATCACGATTTCAAATCAGTGCTTGTTTCGTGGAGCCGTATTGTGTCCTTATATTTATCCCCCCTACGGAATAAATTTTACTGCCCTGAAATTACCTAACCAGATATTCGTTAAACCAACATCGAAGTGTCGCCATTGGCTATTTACGAGTTCGTCGGACCTACAGTCTCCAGTATGAGTGATAGCTTATAAGACCGCCTCGATTTCGGGGAACCACACACCCCTCTTATTCTTACAGAGTTATTTTATACATTTGGGGATCCCGGGAGGTTATGCTACTGAATTCTTTATTACATAGAATCTGATCTTTAGTTCTTTCGGCCTGCTATTTGTAAATGTTTATTGCCACCTCTTTCGTAACTACGAAAATTCCAAAATACTGCAGATTTTCCATCGAATCCTCTGTCCACAACACCGGGATTCCAGCGGTTTACGTGCCTGCTTACGAATGCTAGAACCGGAGGACAGCAGAATTTCATTGATACACTTAGCATCTCCCAATTCGCTGGACAGATTGAACTTGCGTCCTCATGATCTCACGCCCTGGGTCATTGTCCAGAAGCTATCTTTGTTCTCTTCAACCTTTCAGCTGGCGCTATCGAAGCAAAGCTTTCAGGGGATATTTTTTACCCTACTCCGAAGAGTGCGGAATGAGATTGCTGATAAAGAAAAGTGAGGGAGTGCCGAGGTTGTATCTTCTAGCTTAGTCGGTCCGTATGTTTACTGTTTGGGAGAGAGGGCTTTCGTAGGTCGTGTGTCATCACTTGCACTGTCGAACAAATATGCGTATTTCAACTACGTATTGCCATGCTCGACCTCGAAAGTTTAATTAAAACCGTACTGGACTAGCTTTAAATAGTCTGTACCTTCTGTTAGATGTGCCCTGTAACTTGCTGCTAGTAACATGTTTGAGCGACACAATTCTTAGTTTTGTTTTTATGGGGATCTGAGTACTAGGGCGTCTGGAACAGTAGCATAAACGACTATCATGGATCCTTCGTAGAACCAAATAATAATGGTTTCAAACCTGTTTTTCCAGTCCGAAATACACTGTTTAGTGGTAAGTTTTGCAAACGGTGGAACCATTCCTAAGCGCCCGAACCAGCTGGCTATGCATATTTTTAACTGTGTTCAGCCCAGGTCAAATAAGCACCTTGAAGTCGCGAATCCTTTAGTCCTGTTTGGTATAGCATTATTCCCACTCCCTGTGTCAGGGCGTTGACCTAAAACTAACTACATAGCAGGAATGGCGTTAACAGCTCGGGTATCGGGATAGCCTCGTCCTGTTGCGCATTGCTGCTGAAGCTGGAGACCTCGCAGCCGGTCACATATCAAACAATAGTATTTACATGAAGAGAGTACCGGCAGAGAAAAAAAGGGAAACTAGAATGGTCAGTTATACCCAATCCAAGATTCGCAGGACCTGGGATTCGAGCCGAACGAAAGTGTCCTCAAAGTCTATTGGTGAACGCCCTTGCTACTTTTCCTAATGACAACCAACAGGGCAATAGGACCGCGACTCTGTGTTAGAGCGTTGTACTACTTAACGCTCGGCGATTTTAGGTCCTGGGTTCGAATTCTAGGTCCTCCAAACTTGGGGTTGATTATAGCTGGCTGATGATGACTTATAAACCAGGAATAGCCACTCCGGCCTCCGTTGTCTTTGTTGGTACTCATTTTCTGCAGCTCGTTAAATTCTCGGTTTGTCGGGTTCCTGAGTGATTTTCTAGACCGTTTTCGGATTTAAATAACTAAGATGCCTTCTGTTTAGTAGATCTCACCTCGATACTCCAGGCCTGTTTTGCCATAGCCGTTTTTGTGTCACAGATAACCTTCCCGACTCAAAAATCATCAGATGGATTCCCCAAATTTATAGTATCAATTATTATCTTCCATTCTGCCAATATAGAAAACATGCCTTCGTACTTACACGTACCTTACAGTAGATTTCCTATCTAATGAAATGCCGATCGAAATTGTGAAATGTGTCTTGTATTCGAACAAATTACTTAAGTAGGGTTGTTATACTGATTATCCCTCAGTCAAATCCCAAGATATTTCATATTTCGTTTGGTATAAAACTGCGCCTTCTTCAAATTTTATACCTAAAAAGGGTATCTTTCGGTTTTAAACCGTTTCTTAAGTGTCGAATAATTTTGAACCCTGCCGGCTGTTACGCTTGCATTCAAGGTTTCCAAACTACATTCCGTGTAAGGAAAATCACGCCTTTCTATACGCTAAGAGGAAGAGCTCACAACTTTATCCTAATATTTTGCAATAGATGTGGATCATGTTGTATGCATTGTAGGCAGCATTACTAACTTACCGGATACTATTTATTATAACTGAACATTTCACGGTCTTAAAAATTACATAATTAGAAATTTTCAATACCGAAAAACACCATTTCTTCAAGTATAAAATCCGAAGAGGATGAAATTTGCTACCAAACGAGTGTAAGAAAGAATATTTTTTGCATGTTTTCTATAAAGTATATTTGAATTTGTAAGGAGCAAAATCCATACTACTTAAGTAGCCATTTTTTACAGTGTATTTTTTCAGGCGGTCAGATAGAAGCTCGTTCAAAACGGTTGTAGGATAATCAGTATAGCAACCCTACGTAAGTAATTTGTTCAAATTGAAACATATTTCAGAATTCTGGTCGATATTTCATGAGATAGGGCATCTACTGTACTTCTATCGGTGCACCATCTCGCTGCTAATGTTAACGTGTGCGTGACACCAGCATTACAGTCGGTTCTTACTTCCTTCAATGAGTTCTAACGTGTCTACGTCGTTGCTTGGGCGATTACTCATCAGGAACCTTGCCGGTGAATTCGAAAACATATCGTAACACTGTAGTATAAATTAATTAGGCGTGCAGCAACCGTAATATCGGTTGTTTTCGCTGCTAACACCTCTAGCATGGAGGAAAAGTAAAATTAACTCCACCTCAGCGCAGTATTGCGCGCCAATAGGCATGTTTACCGATTGATCCAACAAACGTTTCACGGTTTCTTGCCGATGGGTGAAACTAGCCTGTTTTCAGTCCAAGTGACTGGTCTGTCGGAATTGCAAGACTGTCCTCTCATGTGCAGAAGATTTCCTCCTGTGTTCCATCGTAGTCTGTACTTTCTAAGAAGCATTCCGTTTTCTCACTGTGTGAGTTCGGTCTTTTTTCAAGTCTGCCTTTTCATGTTTCATTTATTCAAAATATCCGACGGCCAAGTGTCTGACGCTCCAACGAAGACCAAGTTCACTAAGACAGCACATATATCCGCCCTAATTTCTAGACTACCCACTCAAATATGATCGCGTAAGGGTGTAGAAACATGTCCTGATTGGCTTATTAACATAGAAAATCGGCCAGATACCTTTTCACGTAAATTATGTTTGAACGTCCTTTTCCTTCACCTTATGAACACGATCAAACATAAGATCACCCGATTTACTGGGAACACATACCCTGGTATTTACATAATTTGCTTCGGAAGTTTTGCCACTGACTGTCGTCACAACAATTATTGCAAATATGCAAGCTGCAATGGATGGAAAGTCAGCCGCCGTCGGCAGCCTTGAGCTGCAGGTATTATCGTTGCCTTAACACACATCAATTTTGGAAGCAAAATACGGGCATCTGGTTCATCTTTTTGTAAGCATCCCTTCCGAGATGATTTGTTCTGTACAAGCAGCTGTTGCATCGGAGAGGGAGGACGTAAAAAAGACAAATCCACTTTGGATCCAATTCCTAGTTCCAGCACTGCACGCGATCAAACGCGTTTTATAACTATCAAAACGTGTTAACGGTCATGATTTGGAGGGCTTTCAACGGACGGAATCTCTGAGTCCCACCTAGGACTGAGGGTACAGGTGTAGTGGATCCGTCACATAATCTTTATGAAACTGTTACGTTGTTATGCTAAAGGCCTCCTCATTGTTTTAAAATTTCTTCATGTGTGTACATCGATTATTTAGCTATGTCCGCCACTCCCCGGTCATCTGGAATTCGCCTTCTCACTAAACTAGGCTAAATACGGGCAAAGTGGTTGAGGTAATTTTGTCGAAAGTCTGCCTCAGGATATCTACGTTTGAACTGGGTCACTCCTGCGCATCCCGGACAGTAATGGGCCTCGTTACGTGTAACTTTCGAGATGATGCCACTCCCAATCAGTCATCGCGTTATTTCCCTATTAGCTGAGGGTGACCTCTATTTCGAGACTTCTGTAAGCTCCGAGAAATCTGGCAATGGAGTGAACACAGATGAACAGCCATGTTATGAATCAATTACATGCCCGGTTTGGACACTATGATTTTCCTCCTTATTTAAAGGTTCACTTAAGCTGATAGGGATCTCGAATATGTGTACTCTCAGAATATTCTTCGTACCAAGAACCTTTTATGCACTAGAACAAGCTTGTAGCGCAACTACGGTTTTTCATTCGTAATTATTTAAGAATACCAAGTTTCTTCCCCTAAATAACCCCTATTACCACTATTCCCGTATAACAGTTAACCTTCAGTCATTATTCAGAGAGCCTACACATATTCGTGTCCGACCGTCAAGCCTCCCATAGTACTCCCGATTTTCCATCAAACCACAATGGACGAACTGCGTCGACGCCTAAAGTGTTTCAGCACTCTTACGAAGCACCGAAATGTTACAAACCTTACTTGTTCGATTCTTCTACAAATGACCAATTTGTCTCCTGCTCCTCGGCACACTTTCTTGATACGTGTCTAGGGATTGAGCCAGTCGTTTCCCCAACTACGATAATTTTTAATTTTCAGCGCTTACTTCAGCATAAAATGTGCGATCTACCCTGCCTGGTCACTTACATACCTTGTCATTTAGTTAGTTTGACCACGCCACTTATCACACCATCCGTCATGGGCTATTCGACCAAAACAAAGCTAATCTTATAATTACTTCTGTATGTCTTGCCGACCGCTCAGTTGTAGTTGAGCGCATTTTCACCTCTAGCATTTCCTTTGCCATCCGCCTTGCGCTTACACATAATTTAATCACACCTTCCTACACCTGTGTCTCGAAATGCGTTTAACTACGTGTTACTTACTTCTTACGTCTTGTTTTTGCTTTTATTTTTTTGATAGGCTTGACGGCAAACACGTTGTATTCGGCAAAGTGGTCGAGGGCATGAATGTTGTTAAGAGGATAGAGGTAAGCCTTTAAGGCCTCCTCTCCCCCAAATCCTTTGCTTTTGCGGTGTTGATTTGCTGTCTTGTCGCGGGGTTTGTCTTGTCTCATTCTCGTGAACTGTCGAGGCCTGTTCGCGTCTCGCTGGCGGTACTGCTTGGCAACTTTGGGCTAAAGAACGTTGATTCTTGTCATTCATACGTATGGGAGGGAGTATACATTTCTTAACACGGAGTATGTCTCAACCTTATTTTAAGACTTCCAGACTTATAGGAAGTGAATTGTATGTACATCATTTCCAGAAACGATGATTGCATTTATTCAAGCATAGAAAATCAATACGAAGCATGCATAATATATAGGTAATGGGTTTCTTCGGAGGTCTGATTGATGCAGGTGCTCCGTAAATAATGCCATTCAAAAATCAAAATAATCTCTCACTTGGCTTGATGCGCTCGGATTCTCAGTCCGAACCCATAATCAGAGAACGAGAGAGAGAGAGAGAGAGAGAGAGAGAG
>WEDG01008676.1:0-18377 GCA_017591395.1 Schistocephalus solidus | reverse complement strand
GGAACCGACAAAGACACAAGGAGACCGGAATGGCCATTTCTGGCTTATTAGCCGTCATCAGCCAGTCATACCCAATCCCAGAGTGTAATGGAACACCTGGGATTCGAGACCCGCGACCTTTGGTATTTGGAGTCGAACGCTCTACCATTGAGCCACGGGCTCGTTGCTTTATCGGTTGCGATCGGGAATATGATGATAGTGTGGCTCACCGATCTGCTAAGGAACATTTATGTTCCGTTGTGCCCTGGAACTCAGACTAGAGTACTCACAGGGCGGTCGCATGGCGACATGTAGCATATGTTGTTAATGTGGAACCGACAGAAGACAAGGGGAGACCGGAATGGCCGTTTCTGGCTTATTGGCTGTCATCAGCCGGTCATGCCAATCCCAAGTGTGGAACGCAGGTTCGAACCCACGACCTTTGGTATTTGGGTCGGGCAGCTCTGCCATTGAGCCACGGGCTCGTTGCTATGTCGGTTGCGATCGGAATGATGATGGTGTGTGGCTCACCGATCTGCTTAAGGAACATTTATGTTCCGTTGTGCCCTGGAACTCAGACTGGAGTACTCACAGGCAGTCGCATAGCGACGTGTAGCATATGTTGATAATGTGGAAACCGACCGGAGACAAGGGAGACCGGAATGGCCATTTCTGGCATTAGCCGTCATCAGCCAGTCATGCCAATCCCAGAAGTGTGGGAACACCTTAACAACATATGCTACATGTCGCCATGCGACTGCCTGAGTATTCTAGTCCGGGATTCAAAGCAACTGGGCAATAAATGTTCCTTAAGCAAAATCGGTGAGCTCCCTGTCATCATATTCCGATCGCAACCGACAACAGCGACGCCTGTGGCAATCGACTCCAAACGGTCCACCAAAACGTCGCGGACACCCAGCGTACTGCTGGCAATGGCACGGTTCAACATCAGCCAGACATATGCTCATGTCGATCTCAATGCGCGGTAAATTTGCACCTGATCGACGTGCAATAACTACGGAGACATAAACTGCTCATGGCACTGGTGCGGTAGTAACATATTCGATCATGGTAGCTCACGATAGCCCGATGGCCTCACACCGTTCGACTTATATCGAAACTGCCGACGAGATCGGCGGGCGACGTGTCGTTCCGCGGGATTGGGTACGGCATGGTGACGGCTAATAGGCCAGAAATGGCCGTCCGGTCTCCCTCTCTGTCGTTTACACAACTGGCATGTGCTACGTACAGCTCTGGGCTGCTTATAGCGATTATACTCTGTGTCACGGGTTTCACAGGGGCTGGCGGAACGCGTGAACACTTTCATGGCGAGATCGATTGAGGCCACGCACTATCATCATATTCCCGATCGCGACCGACAAGCAACGAGCCCGTGGCTCGATGGTGCAGCGTTCGACTCCGTACCAGATGCGTCGGGGTCGAATCGGGTGTTCACGCCGGGATTGGGTATACATTTGTGATGACGTACAATAGGCCGAAATGGCCAGTCCGGATATCGCGATAACGACGGTTCGGTAACGGCATGCTGCAGCCGATGAGCTGTGCGAAATACCTGTGAAATACTCTGATCTGAGTTCAGGGCACAACGGAACATAAATGTTCCTTAAGCGAGATCGGTGAGCCACACTATCATCATATCCCGATCGCAACCGACGAAAAGCTACGGACCCGGTACTCAATGTTAGAAGCGTTCGACTCAAATACCAAAGGTCGCGGGTTCGAATCCCCGGGTGTTCCACGCGGGGATTGGGTATGACTGGCTGATGACGGCTAATAAGCCGAAATAGCCATTCGGTCTCCCGCTTGTCTTTGTCGGTTCCATGCTAACAACGATATGCTACTGTGCTATGCGACTGCCTGTGATACTCTAGTCTGAGGTTCAGGGCACAACGGAACATGTAAATGTTCAACTAGTCAGCACATGTTTACGTCATCGCCGACAAAGCAACGAGCCGTGGCTCAATGGTAAAAGCGTTCGACTCAAAATACCAAAGGTCGCGGGTTCGAATCCCAGGTGTTCCACACTTGGGATTGGGTATGACTGGCTGATGACGGCTAATAAGCCAGAAATGGCCATTCCGGTCTCCCTTGTCTTTGTCGGTTCCACATTAACAGCATATGCTATATGTCGCTATGCGACTGCCTAGTACTCTAGTCTGAGTTCCAGGGCACAACAGAACATAAATGTTCCTAAGCAGATCGGTGAAACCACCACTATCATCATATTCCCGATCGCAACCGACAAAGCAACGAGCCCGTGGCTCAATGGTAGAAAGCGTTCGACTCAAATACCAAAGGTCGCGGGTTCGAATCCAGGTGTTCCACGCAGGATTGGGTATAGACTGGCTGATGACGGCTTATAAGCCAGAAATGGCCATTCCGGTCTCCCTTGTCTTTTGTCGGTTCCACATTAACAACATATGCTACATGTCGCTATGCGACTGCCTGTGAGTACTCTAGTCTGAGGTTCCAGGGCACAGCGGAACATAAATGTTCCTTAAGCAGATCGGTGAGCACACACTATCATCATATTCCCGATCGCAACCGACAAAAGCAACGAGCCCGTGGCTCAATGGTAGAGCGTTCGACTCAAATACCAAGGTCGCGGGTTCGAATCCCAGGGTGTTCCACGCGGGATTGGGTATGATTTTGGCTGATGATGATGGCTAATAAGCCAGAAATGGCCATTCCGGTCTCCCTTGTCTTTGTCGGTTCCACATTAACATATATATATATATATATATATATATATATATATATATATATATATATGATAGTGTGGGGCTCACCGATCTGTTTAAGGAACATGCATGTTCCATTGTGCCCTGGAGCTCAGACTAGAGCCCTCGCAGGCGGTCGCATAGTGACGTGTAGCATATGATCGAATGGAACCGACAAAGACAAGGGAGACCGGAATGGCCATTTCTGGCTTATTAGCCGTCATCAGCCAGTCATACCCAATCCCAAGTGTGGCACACCTGTGACACTTATATATATATTAGTTCAGATCAGTTTTATTAATGGAAATATAGGCAAAGCCTTCAAGCTCCCTATTGATGTCAATGACACTGCAAATTAAAAAAGGCTGACGTATAATGGACGTTGGACAAAGGGTTATCTCCCCGTCACACTACAGGGTATCGGCCAAACAATTATAAAATAAGTTAACTCACAAATATAGAGTAGTATTTTATATGACGCGAACATTGTGGATGGGAATATGTTTCAGGAAATGTGTTAGGTTCGGATGCCGTGGTGGTACTTACGGCTGTACTGGGCAAACTTCCGCTTAAAAGTGTCAACGGATGGGGACATGATTATGTCCACAGGCAGAGCATTCCAGGCCTTAATCACTCTGTTGGAGAAGAAGAACCTTCTTGTGTCGAGTCTTGCACCTGTCACACGTAGTTTAATAGGATTTCCTCACAAAGTTGTGGTAGTAGCCAGCTCTAAGAAGTCGCCAGATGCAAGGCAACAATCCTGACCCCACAGCATGTGAAAGGCTTGTATTAGGTCACCACGTAGCTGTCTATAGTCCAGAGGAAACAGCTCAAGATTGGACAATCGTGTCTCGTAAGGCAGGCAGCTTGGACCTTGAACAAGCTTGGTTGCAGGTTTTTGGACCTTCTCAAAGGTGTTGTGGTCTTTAACAGACCACTGTCTCCAGGCTTGCATGGCAACTTCTAATTGTGGTCGCACGAACATCCCGAAGACCTTATTAAAGCACTCTTTGTCAAACTTTGCAAATGCTCGCTTAATTAGATACAAGCTTGACATGGCAGATTTTGCTACTTTTGAGCAATGGAACGATGGCTTTAGTGTGGGCGTGATCCATACTTCTTGATCTTGCTGAGCCGTTACCTCTGGTAGTGGTATGTCGTCCAGATAGTAAATTATCTGGTGGCAAAAGCTGGTTCTGCCGAATCGCAGAATATTGCACTTGGTAGCATCGAATGGGAGGAGCCAGTTGTGCGACCATTCCTCGAGTCGATGCAAGTTCGTCTGTAGAATTTCTTCATCAGCTGCGTTGTCTATGACCTTCCAAAGCCTTATATCGTCAGCAAAAATGTTTGTGTCACAGTCCAAGCCAGTGACGCAGTCATCAATGTATATAAGGAAGAGCTGTGAAGGGTCGTTTGGGTAGGCTTGCGGGGCCAGGACAGGAAGATGTCATTGAAAGTCCACGACAGACTTGCCCGCTTGTTGTCGGCAACTTTTGAGGGCGGCACGGGCAACCCAGGGCATCGACGACCATCCGAAATCGCGCCGCAGACGCTCGAAGATAGTCGTGGGAGTGAGCGACGCTGTAAGGTTGGCAGCGCTGGCCACCGTGTAAACTTCGTTGTCTTACCGTCCCAGGATGGCGGCAGGGCGGGCGCCTTCGTCTTCGGCCTCCAGGTAAACTTTCATTCGGTCCACCCACAAGTCATAGTCGTCATACACCGTCAGCTCATCCAGCTAAGGTGGACGGCCTCCAGTGCTTGAAGCTCGCTCCATAGCATGGACTAGCCTAGCTATCAGGTCGTCGGACATTTTTGATTCCACCGCTGCCACCAAAAATGTAATGAACCCGTATTAGATACGTAAGGAGTCCAAATGAATAACGCCCAAGAAAGAACAAGACAGGTGGCAAGGCGAAGAGTTGAGGGATTATTTGTAATTAGAAATTGGTATTCCATTGGGCTTGGTCAGGCGAGGATCCTTTGGAGGCGATTGACTGTCCTGGGGAGATCTTTGGGAAGTCCGCAGGAGAAAGAATGGCGATGGCTGGAGGAAGCGTCAGAGAGCGGTATCCGGTTCAATGTGATGAGCCTCAATTCTCCTTTGTATTTATGTTGTGTTCTCCAGACGATTCGATAGGTTTAAATAGAATAGACCAATGGGTATGCTTAAATCATACATTGTAGATCGAATAGAGCCAATAGGATTATCAGTACACTTTTTATGGACTTCCGGGCTTGATTGGTAGTTACATCGGAGTGTCGGTTTCTGGCTCTAGTAATCTGTTAGTAGTCTGAGCTACTAGAGAAAATTGCAAAACTTTGATTCCATCTGTACACATGTGTGGCAGAACATAGTGTCCGATTAGGAGCGTGTGAACAGAGACGTGTGATTGGTTGGTTTCAGGGCTGCATCTTTGTAGCATATGGAGGCATATGGGTGACAAAACACACCAACCGACTCGGGTGAGAGGTTCCCAGATGTGAGCGAGGCCGTGAATCAGCTTTGGTCAAGCTTGAGACGTCGCTGTGCATTAGCTGAGTGGCCGTGGACTGATAAATGGACATCGATAAAGGCAGCACCTAAACAGCTGCTTAAAGACTATCTACCGTTTCGACAGACTAAGAAAATTTCGGAAAAATTAATCGTCAAGTGAAAGAGTTTCTTGTTTCGATGAATCTCAGAATCAATGAAAGCTAACTTGCAATCCCCTTCGGTGTTTCAATTGCACAATTTAGTTTCGTACCGCTCTTAACTGGTGCGGATGTTTCATTTGCTAATAGTCTCGCACCTATGAGTTTTTCCCGATTGATTTTTTATCACCGGTGCTCAGTCTGGGCTCCATAGCTGTGTAACGTCTGACAGAGAGCAACAAATAACCAGGGAAAATATATTCTGGGAAAAGTCATACACTTTAAAAGCCAATTGAATACATGTATTTATATTATTTCCGGCATAGTTTAGCAGTTTGTTTTAAAGTTTCAGTAATGACCTTGAAAGAGAGAAATAGCAAATCAAGGTCACGATCACAAACCAATTTATTTTGTAATTGATGGGTTCGTCTTCCTCAGTTGCCGATGATAGCGTTCAAAGTGGGATTTCAACGAATCCGAGCAAAGCTCTTCTCAGCTCTGAATACGTAAAATATGCACTTTGCATATCATCCTACATCTTTTTGCTAATTTTTGCCGGAATTGCCTCAGGCTTAACGATTGGGATGATGAGCATTGATCCTCTGAAATTGCAGTTGATAGCTAATAGTGGGTCAAAATCGGAGAAGAAATATGCAACTTTCCTTCTTCCTTTAATAAAGAAAACACATTTTCTGCTCGTTTCACTACTTCTTGCGAACGCGGCTTGTGTGGAATCTCTGCCTATATTCCTTGATCGAGTCTTGTCGCCAACATTGGCCGTCGCTATATCGGTTACATCAGTACTCGTTGTTGGAGAGTTTGTTCAAAAATAATTTATAATACATTGCCTAGAGTGATTCCACAGGCGCTTTTCAAAAGATACAATCTCAAATTAAGTTATTATATGCTCCCGTAAGTCAAAACATTTAGTGATTTTAGGAACAATTATGAATACTTTGGTTGATTATATTCTGGTAGATTTGAGTAAACTTAAGCTAATTTGTTTAAATAAATATTTCATATTGCCTAAATTTGAAATAAATTTAGTCCCACACTACTATATTGACGAATATGATCAAAACCCTTGAATAGCATTTGGTGACTGACAACCTTGGTTTATGGGCTTAGATTCTCTTAACCCGTGTGTACGTAGGATTCAAGCTTCCAACCATTAAGATGGTTTCCCTGACTCCCCATTTTGTTCTCCGTGTAGTTGATGCCCGCGGAGTCTGAAATTGAGTTAACAGACTATCTCTATTGACCTAGTCTGTTATATATAGTACCAGCTATAAATGATATAATTAAAAAGCAACAAAATGTAAGTTAATGATATGCTGAGGGTTAAGATAATTGTAGCTTTTGAACAAGAAGTTCTCAAAAAATAACCTGAGGAGGTTGATATATTATTCATACAATAAGTCATATTTTCCTTAACAAAATAATACCACCTTTGAATATAGGTAATAACATGTAGTTTTTTGCTTAAAAGTCGGCTTCTACAAACTCTTATTTGAAATGCAAATACAGATTCAATGCATTTTAAAACCAGCGATCAAATTAGTGTATTCAAGCAATGTAGCAACTTGGCAATATTGTCTTGCACCTCTTCAACATGCTTTAAACTAGCCTTACCGATCCTTTATTCAGAGGGAAGACACTCGCGTTAGAACATCTTCTTAAAAACTATTTACATATGCTTATTTCAGTGAAAATTTAGAGAAACAATTTTTAAAACTACATAAATGACCAGCAGATCCGTTTATTTTCTGACCTTATCGTAGTTTTATCGGAAATTAGAAAAGATGCAACTTAGCAACCGTTAAAAGAGCAATTTACTTCAATTCAAGGACATTAACTGATGGTTTAAAGGAATAAAAACCTTAGTGTTCTTTTACTGAGACCAGGATCTTCTAAATGACGCACAATGTGAAACCAGAAATAAAACTAAATACTTGAGTTGCTTTTTTATTCCGTGCATTTTTATTGGTAGATGCGTAAAATACTCGCGAAATTAAGTCTTCTTTCAAAATTCTTTTTTACACAGGTTCACCTATATCACACTCATACTGACCTCGCCGATCTCATATCCAGTATCAAAAATTTTGAACCTTGTTTTGAAAAAAGAGCGACCCACATTATTCACTAGGTCAGAGTTACATACGCTTATAAAAATGCATGGGCCTCTAGCGAGCCCAGAGGACTATGACTCGCCAAGCACGGACATCTCCTTGCCCTTATCATCTTCACCAACACCACCGTCGTCTCTTATATTATCCACTGAATTGGATAATGCCCATTTTGACGCTTCTCTAGTTGGATTAGTCCAAAAGAACACTAAGGTTTCAGTTCTGCGACGTAACGGATGCAGTTCGCTGGTTGAAAAAGACAAAACAAGTAAGTTTTCGGATATAATTTTACTTCAAATGCTCAGTATTCTCCATACTTCAAATTAGACGGTCGCTCAATGGCCCAATATTTTCAATGTTATAGTATATATTATTTTACTTCGTTTAATTTTACGTATAAGATTCGATACCTAGACCTTTAAAGTGACGAATGATCTGTTAAGTAAATTAAAATTCTAAAATGCTTATTTGTTTTTCTTGGAAATGCTCATCCAAATATGAGAAGATAGAACGAGTGCCAAGTGAAACCTGATTCCTATACTTTAAAGTTGTTAACGAAATTTAAGCCATGAATGAAAGAATAGTTTTCTGCTTCAACATCATCATATATTTGGTAGCTTGGAAATCTAAACTACGGGAATGAGTATAACCACCTGAAATTTTAGACAAATATTCACTCGCTATCGCTGTTCCTGGTTTCAAAATAGTGATTTCATCACCAATGAGAGGTCGACACAGGAAGGAATGAGGTTCATCACAATTCAACAAGGCATGTGTGGCTCGGATTACCACAGGGATATTTTTATAATAAAACATAATTGCGAGGCATCTCCCTTAATCTTTTAATCCACACTTACTGTTTTCCTACTATGATAAACATCCTAAGGCGGGCGTGGGCGCGTTGACCACGGAAGCCGGACATAAATCTTGTCACAATCTGAAAAATGGCCAGGCTTCATTTAGATTTTTGGGATTTTATATAATTCTGTGTGATTTACGCCACACTACGATGAACCAATTGGCCCATAACATGCAATGCAGCGTAGCCGAGTGTTGTTTTTGTAACAATTGACGATCAAATCCATGAATATGAACACGTTCCGAGTGTTCTAATCATGTTCCGTTATTTATAATCATGAATCACATGGATAACCCAGACTGATTTGATTTCAATATCACTTCCATAACCTTTGTACCAGCAGGCTTTCCGACTCAAATCGACTAGAATTTGTTAAAAGCTACCACTGAAGTAATATAAAGCCACTGTCTAACGCATGCCATGCACGTGTTCTCAGTTTACAGAATTGATAATTTTCACATAGGTCACGTTACTGAGATATCATTGGAGGAGACGTTTGTTCAAGTGGTGGACGGAGTTCTACATCCAGTTGGTGGGCATTCAGGTCAAGACCTTCAGCATGCCGTCCTACAGTCAATTACTCTAGCTGTTTTATAATAAGGAACGCGCCAATAAGTTTTGAAGATTGGTCTCATCCGCTCTTCATTTTCCCACACCAAAGTTATCCAAGGCAACTATTGATGAGTTTAGGCGCACTGGCCGAATTCGCATTAAACTTGACACAACATTCATATAGCAAGGACAAACACAGATTCAATGCAGCCCTACTAAAGTACGTCCTGTGATCTCCTTCATGGAGGATCAGTAACATAAATCGCTTGGGGGCATCCGGAAACTGTATAAACAGATGAATCACCAAAACTTTTGAAATGGTGTCCAGAACCAGCGCGAAGATCACAATCAGCCGTTTTGAAATGTCACCAGTAGCGCCCGCGCGAACTGACGAATGTGATCTTGAGTTTTACTCTTTTGTATGGGTTTAGTTTTTTGCACATTGCGACGCTTTGTAAATTTCATGGCGTAGTAAGCGTGTCAATCACATATGAGCCTAGTTTACAAATAAGGTGTAAAAGATAGTTCATTGTGTGCAGAAATTAAAGGCAAGAACTTGTGTTTGGGCGAGAATTCAACTAGACGCCTGCGGAGAGATTAATGCGTTGATAGTAAATTGCAGGCAGGCAGGTATACAGCGAGTATACATCAGAATGAGAGGTTTATTTTTTAATTGTCATAAATTAGCCGAATATACTTGAAGAAAGCTTGCCACCATCGAATAAGTTTACGATAGCGTGCATTTTCTGTAGTTTTTCACCCATTCCTTTTGCGTGTATTTAAAAAATACGTCCCATTATTTTTTTCATAATTCATTCAAGGGGCAGCATGTGCGTGTTAGCAGGTTTGCCTACTATTGTGTTCTTTACACATTCAGATATATTTGGAGGTTGATGCGTCAGCTGTAAAAATGAAACAGCTGAGTTCCTTAAACATCAGTCCTTCTAATTAATGATTTTAAATTAACCGCAAATCAGCTGGTCCCTCTTCCGCATGGCATTTAATTTATTATCAAATAATCCTTGTTTTTTTGACTTGAGATTTTTCGCTCGACGATATGTTGACATCAAATGAACTAAAATTGAAAACATCCAACTTAATGTGTTTACCCGCAACATATCTTCGTAAAGGTAGCCTTTTTTTGAGTCCTGTCAGTATGGCCTTCAAAATGAGGTATATATGGAAATATTAGTTCATTGTCCAAAATTGTGGTCAAGCCTTTGTCGGAAAAGTAACTTATTTTATGTGAAAAGTTTGCTTAAAAATAATTGGGAATGTATGACGTAAATACTTGGTTGATTTCAGATATGCGTCCATCCTTGGCTACTGTTGGCACATTTCGTGAGAACCAGATCGTATGTGATACGCGCTGCCCCCACTCCCACATCAGACACCTGTCGGGCTTGGACAGTAGAGGAGGGGAAGAGAGCGAAGTCAACGGCTCAGCTCATTTTCATCCACAGGAAAAAGTTAACGTATTTGAGGTTATCACGGTGTGCTAAAGCCGTGGCTTGGAAGGTTGCCAACTGACAGGATAACTCGGACCGCGTGGTCAGCCCAATGTGTGTTTTGTGTCGAGTGGCTGACTGAGAGTCAGGCTGCAATGGCTCCTTCTTAATGTGGCCTTTATGGCACTCCCACTCAGTTGAGCTCCGAGCCGTCCCTCACTCATTTTGTTGTGTTCTTTTTGTGTTGGAGCACAGTGCGTGAGCCTGCGTCCTCTCCCATTTCCAGCCTTCTCGACTCTGTCTTCACGCCGGGCCCAGGAGTGGAAGTGAATTAGAAAGCGAGGTAGACACAGTGAAAGCCTACCTTCACTAAAATCTATCCTAGGTCACCGTCCCGCACCACCCTGCTGTGGAGCATAGGGTGGACATCGTCGGAATACGACGGCCGAACCATCGTTTTATACGCCCAGACATATAGTTTAACTTTGTCAGCAACTGGTTCCAAGCCCGCCTCCGGTCGTCATGACTATGTACTATAGTCAGACCTAGGTTGGCGAGGGAGCAGAGACAGAGAGAGAGAGAGAGTGCATAAGATGCTGCGTAAGTCTGCTTTCACCTTGAAATATTTCATGCGCAGACCATCGTACTGCACCTACCGCGCCGTAGAGCGCACGGTAGATATCATCTTTCGCGAGGGTCGAGCAGTCATCCTCTGCTACCGCATTTAGGCAACGTTCGTTTGCTTTATCATCCACTGATGAAATGTAGCATAACAGAGTTTTCAAATCGACACTGATGTTGGGAATGAAAATGCGTAGTGTTATAACTTCGGAATATCGTGGAAGAGGAGGACTTGCAGGAGATAATATTTTTTTCTACTTTTCGTAGAAGTCAGGAAAAAAAAAGTAAAGTTAAACAAAACCTTTTTAGCTTAATCTAGATTGAAAGAAAGAGGGCCCTTTTAAGACTGTATGCAAACGTCTACTCTATTGGTTTGTAAGGAGGCAAACGAATCCCAATTTTATTTTCAGTCTAATGTGGCATTTCCTTATTTTTCAGCATCAGTAAAAAGTGAACTCTCCGAAGACGAGGTCCGCATGATAAGCGTAAGTGGCGTTTAGTTTAATACATACAGGTTCGCTTGAAAATCTTTTGATTACTGTATAAACCTCGGCTCCAAGAAAAAACACTGACATCTAAAAATTGCAGTCATTGAAAGCGGAAAGTTACTGACACAAATTATTCTAAAGGTCGACAGTTGGCATACAGTGCAGGTATACAACTATGGGAACTATGTGGTAATAGGTTAGAGCACACGTTACTTTATAGTTGCATTCTCCATCTTGGTTGAAAAAAATACCCGAACTGCAGCAATAGGACATGTCATCTAGTAAGGAATCGTTGAACATCTGATCAATCAAGTGGCTGTGATGAGAATGTTCCATAGACTTCAAGTGTTGCTTAGGTTTATGTGAATGAAAATAGGGAACACCAAGTGGTACGACTAAACAATGAAGGAACTTTCGGAATGCTGGAAAATTACTTAAAAAGGGCCATAGCTGAGTCTGTGGGCAACGGTGCGGCGTATTTACGCTCTACTTGTGTCCTCAGAGTATGCTTTAGGGAAATGTAGCACTTAACTACGCTCCGCAACACTTGAAGTAAACGTGTACCGAAAACCTATTTTAACCCTAGTCACTCGCACACGATTGAAATGTGCAAGTACACAAAAACAATTGAGGTTTGCTTCAGAAGGACAGGAGCATTACTTTTTCTAACGCAGCCTATGACAAACATGTTCTCAAAAAGGTAGTCGCGAGTAATTAAAAGGCGCACACTTGCACTGGTAGCACACTGAATCGATTCGCTCTCACCAATTTCACCATTGGCAGACCATGTAACACTGGCAATCGAACTCTGACGTTTGCGAAAGATACTGGCTACGTGGGCCTAGCTTCATGTTTCTGCTCTGCGCCCATACGTTTTAGTGACTGCTATTTTATAGCTCAACTTACAGATGACCTACACCACGGAATTCGCTGAGCGGTTGCACTGACGCCCTGCTCAGTGTACCGCACAGCAACGCCCAGCGAGAATAGTCTTTAGTACTGAGTTTGGAGACTACGTAGGAGCCTGAGAGTTCTGGAGGCTCCAAAGATTATCCGTCTGCAACCCTTGCCAAAATGTTCCGAGTCACTTTGTTACATTAGATTGCATTGCTGCTCAAGTGCCCTGCTTGGATGAAAAATAGAAACTGCAGGAGCTGCGTTTCTTGTGGGGCCGGAACATTATCAAAAGGTTTTGCAATTAGTCGTTGCAGATGAACTATTGTAAGCAACTTGGTCTCGGACAAACGTTTGTGGCCAATATAGTTCCGTGTTATGAATCGTTGGGTGGATTTCATACAACGTAATTTTTCGCTGGTTCCAGTCAAGAATCTTCGAATCCACCAGGATCTCACGTTAGCAGCCGCTCCTACTTCCGTATTTGCATTCAACTCTCTGCAGTTCAATCCAGACGGTTTGAGATTGACTTCCACTGACAACTGAATCTAATGAAGATTGACCACCGTTAACGTCTACAGTAACAAGTCTGAGTACTTAAAGGAGGCAGATAACAACTGATGACTTAACCTGGTGGATATGAATACCAATATCTTCATTTGTATCAACCGAAACGTTTTTTCGCTCCGCAGATACGCACGAGTAGAGCAACACTGTGAAACCTTTTTGGTGGTAGCTAAAAGCTCGATATTTTGATCCCTTTGTAATGAAGGAAATTTTGTGACTTGCTGCTATCAATATTACGGGGTAAAGATGCTCTTTTAAATACATAGGAGACTGATGGTTGATCCTAAAATCTAGTGTACATGTTCAAAAACGTCATTTAAGACTTAAGACAAAAAGCTAGCGCATTTTGAAGTAAATGCGACCAAGTGCTCCATGCAGAGTATTTTGGTTGCCCCTGGAAGATATTGTTATCCAATTTGGAGGTGGAGTGTAAGGAGAGGGGTTCAAGCTTATGAAGTCGCTCCGAAGGTGCAAAACCTTATCAGTTTTTTTTGCTCCATGGCTGCAAACTTTGATAGTGTGGAGCTGTTGAGTCACAGAATTGGCGTCAGCGGAGAATAATAAGGTCAAGAGCGAAGGGCTGTTGGTTTCGCACTTGAAACATCATATCCGATTTTTTATACTATTGGTGACACCGGAAATGTCATGGCAGTGGACGACCTGTTTTCACAACTTGGGAAAGCCAGTATGTGATGTCACCTCCCCTAGTCCTCACTCAGGATGACGTCGCCGCTACGTTAGTAGCCTGAATAACATGACAGAGAAGGTCATGTGGAACTGGGACGGACTTGCTGCGCATTACTGAAAGGTCAACCGAACAGAGATGTTGGCTAATACAGTCGCGTGCCATCCTGGGCTGACCTGTTGTGACATGAAATCTACCTGCCCAGTATTGTAGGTAGTTTGGCAAAAACAGATAATGACATTTGCTGTGACTAGGCCAGAGGTAGATTGGGACGCAAATATCATTAAAGAGGCCCACAGTAGATATGCATGCAGTCTTATCAATCCCCTGCTTGCGTTAACTCTATAATTGATCCATTAGTTAGTATTGATCTGACACGATACACTTTACTGTCAGCCCAGGTACTACCGAAAATTCCAGCCACGTGTTTCTTTCGCTGCAGGACACAGCTGGGCAGAGGGGTTGGGGTCATCCAATTTTTAAAATGTTTAAAATGTTTAAAATGTTTAAAATGTTTTTAAAATGTTTAAATGTCTGCGCCTATAAGGCTCACTTCCGACTGATATTCTCCAACTTAGCGCTTACGTTCTGAGGAAATTAACAATCAACATTATTTGTTGCAATTAGAAAGTTCCTGTACTCATTGCCTCTCTTAAAACTTATCTTTATTTTTAGGTAAAATGTTAAGCACCTTATTTTTAGAAGCAGCTATTAAAAGGTGTACTGCTCAGTTCGGCAGGTCAAATTGAGAATACGTTAAATTCTGGTTCAAACATGGGCTCTCATTCCCAGTTTTGGCCAAGTAACCCTTTGGCCTTACTTAAGATTGAAGTATATATAGCTTTTTTGTTCCAAGAGAGGTACAAAGGGTTTGGTATTTTAAAATGGTGTATTTTTCCTGATATTCCTGGCTACACCATAATCAGTTCTTCGCCAAGCGGCTCAAGTCTAGGAAGCAATCGTTTTTTCAAGGAAAAATATTACATTTATATATTCATAGTGCTCAATGTGTAAAAGGACTGAGATGTAACCTCAATGCGTTAGGCGTTATATTTGCCATGAGGATGAACCAGTGTTATATGACAGAGCACATTTTGTTCTTTAAGAGAACACTGTATTGGTAGGTGACTGTCTGAATGAAACGTAAGTTACCATTTCACGTTCTACACCCTAAACAGCTCCATACCATGGAAAATAGATCGGTCATTTGTGTCGTCTGTGCCGAGTTGTTCCTTTAACTTTATGCGTTCAAGGTACAGCATCTAAATGGTGCTAAATAAATTTCAATTGAATTTGGCCGTAGCAAATACATTAAACAGAAATTACTTTAAATTATGACTTTTTTCACAACCGACAGCCGATCCTTAAGCTCCAATGTAAGAAAAAATATCTTCATATGATCCACTGACGATAGTCCAGGCGCTAGATTGCTCCTTAAAGCGTAAGACCCACACGGGAAAATTGCTTGCTAAAAGGCATTTGAGTTGCCCGCATTCAGATCACTGCGCAAACCTTGTAGAGCAGTTCTCCATTAAATGTATTTTATTTTGATTAGTCACAATTTTTCATAGATTTCCGTTGGCTATTCTTTTAAGTTTCTGGTAGAAGGATTAAAAAGGTTGATGATGACCAAATTATAAACCCACAAACGTGGTTTCCTAGAAATCTCTACTCATTGAAATTAAGTATACCTACGATACCAGACGCTCCAGTAATGCGATAAGGAAAAGGACTTCCTGACATTTCAACTAGACTACCGCTCTATGAGGTGAGAATAACACACCCACATCAACATCCTATGAAAGAGGAAAGAAAAATTTACTGAACAAACGGCAGTAATCTGGCACCAAAATTCACCACAATAAATTATTAATAATACCTCCTTCATTTGGAAGGATCATACCATAGGATCTTTTTTTAGCGTACTTGGAGACACAAATGGAGGTTTTCTGGCACGGTTTTAACCCGACGGCATTTTTACCGACTGCAACATAAAAGTAAAATTGTTCTTGATCTACTCATTTGCGTTCATAAATTTACGACAACGAACTATGAATTGACGTTTTACCGTTAACACTGATACCATTTGCCGTGAACCCGCTGATTGATACATGCGTCTTTAATTGGATCAACCGAGCGTGTTCTGTACTTATGAACATGTTTGGGACCCCTTGGAATTTTTAGAAATGTAACCTTCTAGGTCATTCCCTTGATTGGAACCATTCAGCATATTCGCAAAAAACACAACGTCTGTAGGATACTCACACCTGAAATACAATTCCAGTAGGCATATCATGCATCAAGCGGCAAGCTAAAAATAGCTCAAAAATAAATTAGAATAGCCTTACTGTTAGTAGCTGCTACCGTAGTACATTCGCTCCGGTGACTATTGATCGATATGAAGACAACCATTAGGCGTCAGGCTGCCGGGCACTCACACCCTCCCTAAGTGGCCAGCATTGTTTTCCAGAAAAAATCGCAGATCATCGAGGTAGGAGGTCAGTGTGCTTAGTGCTTGAATGCGGGCCAGATAACCATGGCCCTTACAGTCCGGCAACGTCGAATGCTCCTTTTCAGTCCGGCAGACAGGATAAATCAGTGTAAAACACCCTCAGAACATTGTTCTCTGTTTGATGCTGACCTGAGATATTTTTAAATGTGAAATATGGAAGCAGTTCGCTGTTCACTGTGTGAATAACTCTGATTTCTAAGCATATTTTTTGTCTGCATGAATGTTGCATTTCCATAATCTGTTTTGAAAAAAATAGCTGATTAAAGGAAGAAGAAGCTTTCAAACGGGGCATCTGACGTTTCGGGTAGTAGTTTCATCTACTAATCTTCAGAGACTGGAGAGTCATGCTCCTACTCGTCTAGAGAAAGATAAGGTTATCTGCACCAAAGAAAGATATATATATCGAAGCCCTCAGAAGCAGCAATGATACGACTTTGCCCTGTCCTAAAACTACACAAGCCACTATGGTCAATCATGTCCCTCCGAGGCAAGACCACATACGGGAGTGCAAACTGGTTATTCAAAAGCTGAGGTTCCTCACAGCAGGTTCACAAATGGTGGTTTATTCTGCAGAACATTTTCTCGACAAAATAAAGACGTTCGAATTTAAATATGATAGGGGTTAGTGTCATTCGAGGTGGCCAAAATCTTCGCGTACAACACGGGCGCTTGGGGTCCAAACACCCAATGACCTAATACGTCGAAGTTACGAGGAGGAAAACGGCAAGCCCAAAACTCAGAATATCCTAAAATTAATGCAGTTTTGCCTTAAGACATTCCGTTCCCTTGAAGAGCTCACATATGATCAAATCAAGAGCGCCCCAATGAGGTCACCAAGCTCTGGGCTAAATGTCACTGCTTCATGAGATTTATAGTAAGCCATATGTCGATTTATTTGGGACTTCGCCATTAACGCGTTGTTACCAGTATAATTTAGATTGGAAATACGCTGATACTTAGGCAATATAACGTTAGTCCGTCCTACAATGCGCGTTGAAGGATTTTCACCATCGGAATGTTAACAGGTTTTTCCGAAAGAACTCAGCCCGATGATGGCGGTAAATGATATCAAAACACATGCTCTTCCTGGCTTATAGTTAGGTTTTTTGTGTGATGATTGACCTGAACCTTACGCAACAGCTTCCGTGGCAGCCGGTCATGCGGCCTACTCAACGAGAGAGAAATCAAACGGACGGAACAACTTGTAGCAGGTAAACGCAAAAAACAAGCGAATCTGAGCTGCTGGCAAGTGTGACAATATTCGAGAGTATTTTGGGTGGATTGGATAGCCTGGAAGCGGTGGGCTCACTGATGGATTGACGGTCACATAAAACCTTGTGGTCATTCATTTCGAATGCCATATGGCTTGCAGCTTTCGCCTGTGGCGTCTGTAAGCTGTGCAGAGGACGGTGGTTGTTGGCCTCATTAAGTAGCAGACAAGAGCTGATGAGAATGGTCGACAGTGGAATGAGCGGGGATCGGGACGGCATTTTTCATTTAAGCGCCAACCAAACATTTACCTTCCTTATTAAGGCGTATGTCTAGACCTTATGGAGCTTTTAAACTTTCAGAAACAACTCCACTGTCAAGTTGGCCTGTAAAACAGTCGGACCAAAAGTTCTGCTCGTTAGCTAGCCTTATAGCTCATATTTCGCATCATATTCGCCCTGTCCTTCTACTGATATTCCGATAAATGCTGAACGCCTCACTGCCCAAAAACCACATCATCTCCCGTTGAGGTAAACGTAAACTCGTTAAATAAAAATCCCATATTTGCTAACAGTGAAGCCAATTATTCCATCAGTGACCTCTTATCATCACCAAGTGCTTTGTGTCTGTGTTGATGGCTGTGTTTATAGAGCTATTCGAAAGTTATCTGGCTTGATGGCTGCTTGACCTGATGTCGTCCGACGAATTCTCTTTAAGTCCTGCTATACTCAACCGAAACTTGCACTAAGTCGTCCTAGTAACTTGTTTCTCAAGGAATTTTCGATGATTGATGGTTCGTTTACTAGAATAGTCCCCGCTAGAAAGTTTGAACGGTATTAGAAAGATGGCAGCATGGTAAACCCACCTTTAGCAACTGACACCTACACAGCCCTGTGCAAAGTGGCGATCCTGATGTTTGTGAAAACTACGTTAACGATTAACACCGTTGCTTTAAAGATGGTTTTGAAAGGCCCTTTTGATGAACGTCAATGATTCTGCCTTAAGAATAAGAAGAAGATGCTGCTGCTGCTGATGATGATGATGTTGGTGGTGGTGGTAGTG
>WEDG01008673.1:160727-257806 GCA_017591395.1 Schistocephalus solidus | reverse complement strand
GATCCGGTCATTGCGTCCCGTAGATTTCTCTATATGCTCTAGGGGTCTACTTTTTTTAAATTTCAGCTTTTTAATCGCCTTTGCAATAAGTGCGCTAACTTGGAATGAGTCATTCTGAAGAACCTTTTTCAGGCTTGACTCGAAAGTTGGAATGAAAAAATTCAGTTGAACTATATCAGTTTCAGCGGGATAACCGCGTACTATTCATAAGCTGCCAACAGGCAGTCAGTAGTATAATCATATGACGTGATTTACCCTACCAATGAGTGGAACTCTCTTGTAGCTGCGTCATGCACCCACAGAAAGACGACCAAACCGTATCTGAGGATTTGTAACTGGTGCATAAGCTGTCAGTACGGTGAATCATACATCGTCTCTACACTACGGCCTGACTGTTGGCAGCTTATGCATATGTCATGACTATCCCACTGAAACTTAGGAACTTGACTCAAATTTTCAAATAAACTTTTGAACTCAGTCTAACAAGCTTTATTCCGAATGACTAGCTCCAAGTTATTGTATTACTTTCTCAGGACATTAGGCAGCTGAACCGGCTGTAATCTGATAAATGATGACCTATGAAGTTCCTGACCGCAGAACAGTTTGCCCATTATGCGGTTATCCCGCAGAAGTGTTCTTCGAATTTTTCGGTCAAACATTGTCAGACTCTGACATGTGCTTTTCTCTGTGTCCCCCTTCAGTGGCCGCAAAGCTGGCCTCTGCCAAGCCGCAGCCCAGTGATAAGCTGCTATTGGCCAAGCAGCACCACTACATCGAAATCCAGAAGCCTGGCAGGACTTGGAGACTGCGACGCAGCTTACCGCACCCGAGTTTGGAGAACGAGGACCTTGTAGTCATCGGACACAGCATCAGTTGGCAACGCCTTGCAAGTGTCTTCGAGGCTGCCGCTTCCAAGCGGACACTCGTAACCAGGCTGTGGAAGCCGGCAGATGAGGGGAGCGCAGCTACCAGCAGCGACCAGTCGGCAGTACTGCGCAGACCAGCAGAATAACGCCCCACATCTACGTGCAGCAGTGCGATCAAAGTGGTCCTGAACAAATATATATATGACGTAAATAGTAGATCCTCGTCAGACAATACAGCGGTGGTTAAATTGTTGGTATCAACGTCCAGCGGTCTCACGCTTGGACATATCTCCTGAACTGGCAAAAGAGTTACTCCCATTCTTCTCACCAAAAGACTACCACAGTGTTTGCCTTTTTTGAGGGAGTGTTTGCTGCGTTACCCGAGGAGCTTAGAAGTTAAATAGGAGAGGGGAAAAGAGCACCTGTCAAAGGGCAAGCTGATTCCACGTTAAGTATGCTGGCAGGTATATGACAGTTCGAACGTCAAAGTTCGACGATGTCCACCGTATCCTCCATGGAAGGGTGGTGCAGGGACGATGACCTCTGGCTATCTCACACATGTGAGATGTAAGTCGTTAAACCCCCTGCTGTGTGATGCTTGTGTTTTGGGGGGCAGGTCGTGTACGTAGTACACGTAGATGACGTCACCAGCAGCCACGCCCACTTCCGCATCAGAAAACTGACAGGCTCAGACGGTGATCTGATTGTGAGGATGGAGGAGAGAGTGAGGTCGACAGATCAGCGCATTTTTCCTCACTATAAACAATCTGACGCGCTGGAAACTATCACGGTGCGCTAAATACTGTGGCTTGGAAGGTTGCCAGCTAAGGGGGATAACTCGGACCGCGTGGTCAGCCCAGTGTGTGCGTTCGTGCGCAATGGACAACTGGCGGACCGAGAGTCAGACTGAAATGGCTCCTTCTTAATGTGGTCCTTATGGCACACACTCAGCTGGGATGCGAGCTGCTCCCCCTTTTGCTATTGTTTGTGTTGGACCACGATGTGTGGGTCTGAGCCCGCACCCTATCCGATCTCCAGTCTTCTTGACACCGGGCCCAGGTGGGGGAGAGAGTGAGGGTGATGCCGTGAAAGTCTACTCTCGTTATAATTCAGCGCAAGTCACAGTGCCTGCAACATCGTACAGTGGAGTATACGGTGGTCCTCGTCAGCCTACGACGATCGAACTTAAATTGCGAGTAGTATACCGTCCACCCTAAGAGGTCACTCAGATCGTCCAAACAAAAAATTCCGAACTACACACACCTGCAAGTTCTAATTTCGTACGAACTTTTAACGTAGCTAAAGAGAACTCATGGAATCTTTAGTGAGTCGTCTTCGGAATAAAAAAACTACTCGTAGTATTAGGTGCAGAAACAACAGTGAGAATGACCGATTTCGAAAATGCGCAGTTTAGATATTTGAAGGAACTTTTCGAAGGTTTACTACTTACGTCACCAGTAAGCATTTATAGATGGTACTGATAGGAAACACCAAAAGAGACAACACCCCGACCAGTAAGTCGCAAAAAAATTGATAAGAGTTTAACATGCGAGGCCTTAGAAGGAATTATGACCAGGTTAACCGAGATTTCAACATGATTGAGATAACCGATTTAAGCTGGGCAGTAAAAATCAAAGGCAATAAATTTAGTCCTTTATCCTTGAGGTATCACACCCATACATATTATCCACTTCATATTGCAAATATACCGTGCGGCCTGACCTTAGGGACAATACAAGGATTGGAGATAGGCATACCAGACCGACTATATTGCCATCCGTAATGTGGTCAAGAGCCGTAGGAAACAGTCTGCCTACCATTGACCGGACAGGACACACCTGAGGGGAAATTTGCACGGAACTTGTTGGATAAAACAGTCACTGAACCAGATGAGTCCTCATCGCCGTCACTCATCTAAGAGGCCGAGATCATGGATTCCCAATCCACGCATTGACAACAGGCGTGGGTGTACGAGTTCCCAGTGAATGATGGGTGTTCATAGTCCTAACAATATTCAAAAGGAGGCTGAGAACAGCAGACGGATGACTAGAATCATGCTGTTAACGTCGTGAGTCAAGTGTAACATAGCTCGAAGCCTATCAGATCTCCGCAGACTTCCACGCTCGGGCAATACCTAAGGTGTAGCCGAGAATGGATTCACTCCCACTCAACCAGCATAGTGAAGGAGTATCTTTGATGCAAACGTTGCACGTCATATCAGTGCAACTGAAGACAACAAAAACCAAGAGAAGAACCCGACCCCGTTTATGAAAGATAATCCAGAGCAGTATTTGCCGTCAAGCCGGCACTGGGTGCCGGAGATTCGTCAGATGGGGCCAGCGCAGTGCTTTTCTAAGAGCACCCAACCGGGTGTTCATGATCGCACGACCCGCTGCTAGTGACGGGTATTACGCCTCACTAAAGCACACGGTCCTTCCGCTCACAGACACAATGCGACCAGCTGCCGCGAATTGGTGTTCAGTAGCCTGGGAAATGCGATGCACGCCTCCGGGAGAACAAAATCGCCTCAACTAATCCTACTGTTAGTTCGTTAGATAACATGGGCAGCAGACGAAAGCTCATAGACGCGGCCTTTCACCTCACCCAACAAACATTAGACAAAATCGAAGGCCAAGAGCGACGTCAGCCCGACCCATCGAGCGACAATCGCCGGGCTACTATCACAAATCAGCACCCCTTCCTTCCCACCCGACATAAAACCACGGTCTTCTGAGCCAACATTCCTGAATGTCAAACATCATGAAGATTCACAACACCCATTTCGAGAGAATATGCACGGCCGCGACGCACCACGAGGCGCAGCCCGAATATACATTACTGCCGGAAGAAAAAGAGACAACTGGGGGGCGACTTTATTAAATATCAGGCTTAAACGCGGAAAAAATACAAAAGCTGATGGAAAACTACCACTAGCGATTTTTGCCAGTCAGGAGCGTCAGTTAACCTTCTAACCAAGTTTCATCTAGAAGGTAGAAGAGGAATGGTAAGTATGGATACACCAATCGGATCAGAGAGATAAAGTAACTTCATGGCTCGGAGTGAGCTAGGAAAATCATCACACAGGAAACGTGCCTTAGTACGCATACCCGGGATATTCTCCAATTACCCAAACGGTGAAATTGCAAACTAACCAGGCGGCGTGCTCCCATGGTGTGTACTAAAAGGATAAACACTTTAAGGTACTGAGGTCAGGGAGTAAACTAGCTATCTTCACGACTCGGTGAGCTGGGTGAATCATCATGAATCAGACTTACCTAGCGGTTCCAGCTACTAAATTTGGTACGGGGAGCGGTTCGGAAAAGTTATCGGTAAACAACGGGGAATAGCGTATATTTGGCAGTCAGCATGGATGACAACGGCAACGAAGTGATTCCAGAGCTGAATCTGAAAAATGACCACAATTATGTTAGACTGTAAATCAGGTTAGACGGGAAAAAATTTGTGACTTAAAATTCGAAACTGCAATTCCACCCAAAAGAACAAGATTTCTCTGCCTAATGTGGGAAGTTTGCCAGATCACGGACGCATGCAACTGCGGGGAGGGGCACTTACGAACAGAGAACACGTAGACTTATAGTGGAAAATGTGATGTGGCTGCATGCATGAGCCCATGCATCACAATCCGCAAGTGTTGCTTTAAGGCTACAGACAAGTTTCTATAGGACACTCGATGCTGACAAGGTACAGCTTCCAGAGGACTGGACGCCCTTGCATTTAAGAGAACAGTCCTTATCGTAAATTCACACGAGAATGCCGCATAACCTACCAAGCTTGCGCTTTTCGCCTGAATTCCAGGACATCTAGGCTCCTAGTCAGTACACGGAGACCGAAGAAGCCATCGCAGCTTCCAATCCTTCGAAGTTGAAAACTAGGATGAAGGACTCGTAGTGACGTTGTTACCTCTCGTTAGCATGAATCCATCTAAATGTAAAAAAAACACCGTAAATAAAGAGGCCATTAATCAGAAAATAATTAGGTGTCTTCACAACTCGGTGAGCTGGGTGGGTCATCATAATACGTACCGAGAAACGCAGAGAATGTCAATAACTGAAGCCGCCAAGGGGCCACCAGACCGCGGATAACGACCATGCGTGGATGTCTACAAGTCTCGCGGAGCGATAGCTAGTGCTACGAGGACGTCGCAAACATCATGCATCGATCTCCGCCTTAGAAGCCGATGGTATACATCCTGGTCGAGACAGAACCAGAAAAAAACCGGTAGCCAGTCAGGCGCGAACAGCCCGTGCCGGATGTGAGAAACCCCCGGCCTAATTTCCAGGATTCTCGACACGTGAGTTCAGTAACCGAAGGCGGACTCACTAGCGTAGTAGTCAATTCGACAACCATCATTTCGGAGAACTCTCAAGTCCGGCGGAAAGGAGCGAGTGGGTAAACGGTTTTCTGACGATCAGAGGAATTGAAGCGGAAGCACACTGTCCTCCCACGCCGACAAGTGCTACATGACGTACAACTCTTACCCAAGCAGAAGCGCGACATTGACGATTAAAACAATACCTTCAGAAATCAGTTTGCGTTTCACCACACGGAGGAAGATACAAGTTTGAACTCTCAAAGCTTGATTCCGAAGATAAGAATTTATTAAGGATCACCATCAGAACACTAGAATCCCTAACAATATGACTTCCTTATGTAAGAAACTGTCCTTAAAATAAACTTCAGTATCCGTATTTCAGTATATTCGAGGGAGGGGTAGGTGAGTTACCTAGGAATTCCCTATTTTTCCATGCGTGTTGAGCATCAAAAAAGTATCACGTTTTGTCGGCGAGGCCAATTGGGATGAGCCAACAGGGTGGAACCGGAGGATGCACGAAAATTACAACAAAACTTAGATCGCTTGCAAACATGGTGTGATGAGTGGCTGCTGAACCTTAAACTTAACAAATTCCAAATAATCCGACTGCGGTCTAGTTCCAGAAGGCTGATTAGATTTGAATACCAGTACTCCATCAGTGGTCACCAACTCCAGGAGGTAAACATTCTAAAGGACTTGGGTATATGGATAACACCAACTCTCAAACCATCGTCGCACTGTGCGAATATCGCAAAAGCTATGTGTATCTTAGGCGCAATCAGGAGGTCCTTCGTTAATTTTTGACGGAGAGCTTTTTTTGGGCGCGTGTTTGGAACATTTATCCGGCCGGTGTTGGAATATTGCGTTCAGGCGTGGCGCCCTTTGACGAAACATGACTACGCTCTGCTGGAGAAAGTTCAACGGAGGGCAACGAAACTAGTCAGCGGATTGGAATGCCTACCCTATGAGGGCCGCCTAGAAAGACTTAAAATTTTTCCTCTCTCTTATAGGCAATACAGAGGGGATATGATCTTAGCCTTCAAACTGGTCAGAGGAGTTGATTGTGCTCTTCAGATGGCCAACTTTTTGAATTGGCAAACATGACAAGTCTCCGAGGTCACCAATACAAACTGAAAAGAAATCACGCCAAACTTGAAGTGCGGGCCAACTTCTTTTCAGCGGGTGATTGACGAATGGAACAAACTGCCAGCCTCAGTTGTTCAGGGCTGAAAGCGTTGAAATGTTTAAAAGAAGACTTGATGCATTTTTACTTGATGAACATATAATTAGTCGACAGCAATGATTGATATACTAAAACGACTATCGCCATGTAACATTTGCTTGTTTTTCTAGCGTCTATCTGTAAATAGGGTTTTCAAAGGCTCTGCCTATCTCCCTTATATATACTGAATTATACTGAATTAAACTGAACATAGTTGAAAAAGAGCAGACAGTGAAAAAAAACTCCCTGTGGTTTTTAGTAGAAAAAAACTGTCGTCCTTGGGGGGTCCGCTGGGGGGGGGACATCTCGGAGGTTACCCGGATCCTCACCGAAGTTTGGAAGATGCAGCCAGACACTCCCGTGCTGATTGCGGAATCCACCGACTGGTGTCAACGACAGAAATATCCGCCTATATAGTCCTCGGTTCGCTGCGGTTCGATCCAACGGAGAACGTAAAGATACCGCATGGACTATGACCGCCAGGATCGGCTGATGCGAACAGTCATGGTGTTACCAAGGTGTGCAGATATTTAAGCAGGGAAGAACTCGAGGACCATCGCATGCGAATTATGGGAGAGATCATGAGCCCTAGGGTGAAAATAATGCATCAATAAATGTTTCTCAAATGTAGCAAGTAGTATCCTAAATGATATATTTTTCTGGAATCATCCTTGCAGCTTTCAGTTCGCGTTGTAGCATTCACTGTTATATCGCTCCAACTTTCGCTTCAGCGCCTCTAGGGATTCCGACATAACAACATCCAAAGGAAGATTATTCCAAGCTTCGACCACGCTTTTGGAGAAAAAGTACTTTCATGTGTCTAGCCTAGCCCCAGTCGCACGTAATTTGAGAGGATAACCTGTCAAGTTTGAGGTTGTTTTAACTTAAAGAAAAAACCTGGGACAAGGTAGCAGTCCTGAACGCGTACTATGCGGAATGTTAGTTCAGTATATGTTAGGTTAATAGGCATTGTCTTTGAAGACCCAATCAGTATCTGGTCTCCGTGTAGCTGTCTAGAGCGCAAGGGAAAGAGATCGAGATTACACAGCCGTGTTTCACAAGACTGTGAGCGCTGTCCATGGACAAGTTTGGTTGCTAGCCTTTTGACCTTTCGGCCAAGAAAAAATTAATTCTTATGTCAAAACTCCATCCAGAAATCAAGCCATCGTCCAACACAAAAAAACCATGTAGATTAAGAACATCGATTAGAAAACGGTTGCATCGCGTGATCTCTAATTATCAAGACGAACCAATGAAAATGCACTGCATAAGGCAAGACAGGATAGAACTGAAGAGCGGGATACAAGAGGAAGAATTTGATTAAAATGAGGCCTTGTTAAATAAAACAGGACACATTAAGGTGGAAAATTACAGGCTCATAAGATGGGGATGCTTCCTTGGCAAGGTCATGAAGAGGTTCATTAAGATCGAACTGGTGAAATCCCTAGAGGCTCATAACCTCTCATTTAAAATGCAAACATGGATTCAGACAAGAATGATTCACTATTAAACAATTTTGCCATCTCTCCAGAGCTAAACCCGAGCTCTTGAGGATATTTAATTCAGTATATATAAGGGAGATAGGCAGAGCCTTTGAAAACCCTATTTACAGATAGATGCTAGCAAAACAAGCAAATGTTACATTGTGATAGTCTTTTTAGCATATCGATCATCGCTGTCAACTCAATATATGTCCATCAAGTAAAAATGCATAAAGTCTTCTTTTAAACATTTCAACGCTTTCAGTCTGAACAACCGAAGCTGACAGTTTGTTCCATTCTTCAATCACCCGGTGGGAAAAGAAGTTGGCCCACACTTCAAGTTTGGCGTGTTTTCTTTTCAGTTTGTATGGGTGTCCTCGGAGACTTGTCATGTTTGCCAATTCAATAAAGTTGGCCATCTGAAGTCTTTCTAGGCGGCCCTCATAGGGTAGGCATTCCAATCCGCTGACTAGTTTCGTTGTCCTCCGTTGAACTTTCTCCAGCAGAGCGTAGTCATGTTTGGTCCAAGGGTGCCACGCCTGAACGCAATATTCCAACACCGGCCGGATAAATGTTCCAAACACGCGCCCAAAAAGCTCTCCGTCAAAATTAACGAAGGACCTCCTGATTGCGCCTAAGATACACATAGCTTTTTTTGCGATATTCACACAGTGCGACGATGGTTTGAGAGTTGGTGTTATCCATATACCCAAGTCGTTTAGAATATTTACCTCCTGGAGTTGGTAACCACTGATGAAGTACTGGTATTCAAACCTAATCATCCTTCTGGAACTTGACCGCAGTCAGATTATTTGGCATTTGTTAAGATTAAGGTTCAGCAGCCGCTCATCACACCATGTTTGCAAGCGATCTAAGTTTTGTGTTAATTTCTGCGCATCCGCCGGTTTTTCCATCGAGTTCCATAACTTCAGATCGTCAGCGAACATTACCTTCTCGCATGTCAGACAATCCAAGCAGTCGTTCACGTATATCAAAAACAAAATGGGACCCAGAACGCTGCCCTGCGGAACTCCACTGTGAACGGTTTCCAGGTGAGACTTGGCATCTCCAATACAAACACGCTGGCGCCTGTCTGTGAGAAAGTCGGCCAACCATTTGAGTAGGTTGCCAGACGCACCCATTTGACGGAGCTTAAAGATCAGACGTTTGTGTGGAACCCTGTCAAAGGCTTTGCTAAAGTCAATGTAGACCGCATCGACTGACAAACCCATTTCTAATGATTTTGTCCAACTTTCCATGGATGTGAGCAGGTTTGTGAGGCAGGATCGACCACTTCGAAATCCACGTTGATATGAACTTAGCAAGTTATTCTCTTCAAGGTGCCTCGTCAGTTCCGTTTTGATTATCTTCTCCATCATTTTGCAACAGATACTTGTGAGGCTGAGTGGTCGGAAACTGTTTGGTGATGTCCTCTCTCCTCCTTTATATATGGGGTTATATTGGCTATCATCTACTCGGTAGGCAGAGCCCCCGCCTCCATCGAACGCCTCTTGGAGAGCGGAGAGGCCAGCTGGTCTGTGAGTTCACTGAGAACTTTTGTGGATATACCATCTGGGCCACGTGATTTAGTGGGCTGTAGCTGTTTCAGAGTTTTTCTCACTGTGTCCATTGGGAACGACACCGTGCTTATTTTGTTTGTAGATGTGGCAGTACTGTAGTATTGGTCCTCGTCAAAAGGTCGTTTCTCGGTATACACGGACATAAAGAAATTGGAAAAAAATGGCTGGTCCTATCAGAGTTATCAATAACCTGTTTCCCTGATTGTCTTTAAGACAAGGAATGCAGTCGCGATTTCGTTTTGCCTTATTAACGTAAGCATAAAACCTTTTAGAATTTCTTGTTATGTCATTGACTCTTTCTGACTCAAAGGCTGATCTTTCTTTTCTCAGAAGATTCCGAAACCGATTTCGTTGTTTCTTAAAAGCGGAAAAATGTTCGGGTTGTTGATATCTGGCATATGTTCTCCACAGTCTTCTTTTCTTCTTGAGATTCCTTTTATTTCCGATGTTACCCCCTTGGGTCGGGAGACGCACGATCGCCTTTTAAGTGGGCAGAATTTCTCTACCAACTGCTGAATCAATTTAATAATGAAAAACCAGACAGCGTTTGGGTCAGGTACATGTGCAGGGCTCCAGTCTATCCCATTTAGCAATTCTTTCATTTTGTTATAATCCCCTTTCCATACATTTCTCTCCCTAACTGCACGACGTTTGGGTACAGAAAAATGACTGTACTCCCAAGCAAGAACACAATGATCACTTCGTTCAAGCGGCACGTAAGAACTTAATGCAAGGATGCAATTGTCATCTCTTCTTATGACTAGATCCAAACAGCTTGACTGCTGTCCATTTCGGAACCGCGTATCCATTGTGACATGTTGGGTAAGAAACTCGTCATTTACCAACTGAAGTAATTTCTGTTCGAATGAATTTTCTGATCGCGAGCAGTACATTGACACCCAATCGATATCGGGAGCGTTGAAATCTCCAAGTATTAATAAATGTTTGCTACGGCAGATTTGCTTTACCTCTGTGATGAGTGCTTCGTCCGTGTCCGTTCGCTGTCCTGGGGATCAATATACCACGGCAATATGGAGGTCAGGTTGGTTTGGGACTTTCAGTTTACAACAAAGTATTTCGCAAGACGAGATCCTATTTGGCGAGGGCCCATTCTGAATGAAGTCAATGCCTTCTCGTATGAACATTGCGATTCCACCACCCCTGCGTCGGTTTCTATCCATGCGGATAAGCTGAAAAAAGTGTATCCTGACTTCTGTGTCTGCGATTTGTTCATTTAACAATGTTTCAGTTAGAGCTATGAAGTCAGGTTGTAAACGGTCCACGACAAGTTTAATTTCATCCATTTTGTTCAATAGACTCTGCAAATTTGTGTAAATCATTGTAATTTTGTTTTCTTCCCTCGATTTCTGAAGATTTTTAGTTATTTCTTCCACATGGCGATTGTTGCTGGATATTTCACAAGATATATCCAGTCTCCTGTCTGGGTTCAAATCTATAGGCATTTGGTAGGGCTTTTGACCGGCGTGGTTGCCGTCAATTTCACCGAATGTGCCTATAAAAACGAGTGCACCGTTTTGACGATTTTGTTGTCTACAATTTTTAAGTTTTGTTCCCCTCGTATTGACGTCTTTTAAATTCTGCTACCAGTGTCCTCATTTTCATCCGATCGATGGGAGAGTAATCCGGCTGAAAAAAAACTCCACGATGATTCTTTTGTAGTCGGGACATTCGAGAGAGCAAAAGATCTGCCTGCTGTTTGCTCCGCAAGACGAATTTTAATGGTCTTGGTTTAACCGCATGCGTTTATTTGTAACGAGAGGCCCCAATCGAAAGATCTTTTTGATGTCGACTGTCACACCAGTTTCTTGCGTATCATTCAATAAATGTTGAAATGTCAGCAGATCCTGATTTACCCTTTCTTTTGGCGTTTCCCCAGTAGCCTCTGAGACTCCCTGAACTACCAGACAAAATGATCTGTCAGGAAAAAAACTCGTTTCTTCATCCTGCTTTCTTTTAAGTGATGGAATGTTGAATCACGCCCTTTGTTACAGTCTTTAATACTTTGTTCAAATTGGTCTTCATCGGTGAGACGGTTGGTTGACTTGCAGACATCTCTATGGACCTTTCAAACAGCGTGAGTTCTCTTGACAATGCGTTTGCTCGAATAGCCTCCGGAAAACCTGAATTTTGGTTTGTTGCATCCAGGTCTGTCGATAAGTCGCAGGCCACTTTTCCGCCATTACTTTGCTGGCTTCTATGCCCTGCTTCATTGTATTTCGATGGACATGTAAAGAGCATACTGCTGTCGCTCGTCCGTGGCATTAAAGATACCTTACGATTACTGTTTTTCGACTTTTCAGAGACCGTCGATCGCTGATTTACTTTTATGCAGTCGGATTCTATGTGCACCAGATTTCCCGAACCTGGGGAAACGCAAGACCTAATTTCCTCCTCGCTTATTTTCTTTCTGGTCATCTGTATTTCAACTGACTCAGAGGTTTGTTCTAATGACTTCGTTCATTTTCTCATTTTGTTTCGCTTAATGTTGTGCCTATTGACTTCTACCGTTTCCTTGCGATGATTATGGTCTAGCTTGCTGATGTTTTTCAGCTCATTTGCATCGTGTTTCGGTGAGTTAATTTTGTTGTGTTTGATGAGGACTGATATTATTTCCGATAGGAGATCTAGGTCTCCTTCTAATCTCAAAACTCTGGTTGTGAGTCCTCGGCATCCATCACAGTGTGCTAGCCCTTCACTGTTTAGCTTAGTTTTGGTAATGTTCAGTAGTGCACTGCTTTTTTCAATATTGCTGCTTTGTGGTTATTCTCGGTCTGCTGAGAGTGACTTGAGTATTTCTGGTAAGTTTTGGTTACATGAAATCGAAAACGGTTTACAAAGATAGGAGGGATCATTATTTTTGTAGGCTATACTATTTTTTTGTCTGCTGGATTCCTGGGCGTGGCCGAGCGGTCAAGAGCATCGGTAGCTAATCGAGAGGTTATTGTTTCGAGTCCTGGCCGAAGCGGTGAATAATTTTCTCGCGTGGTCGGGTCGTGAACATTTGCGTTTCCCATGCCAGCAAGATCTCTACGAGGATGCATTAAGTTTTAACGAGCGGCTTAAATTATCAAGCGAATAGTTTACTGAGCACAAAAAGAAGTGCTTTTCCGAACCGAATTCACTAACGAATGTTAATACGAAGCAAAGAATGATGCAGCCTTTGAAGTGAGTTTGGCAGTGGTTCTCCGTTCCTTTCTGATGTAGACACCTTTCATGGCGAGAGACTGTTTTCTGAAGCTCGTATGAGGCAGGATCCAAATGAAGCTGAGTTAGCTTATTATTCAAGATTCCGATATCAATTTTCGTGTGCCTGAATATCACAATGTCTATAAGTAATTATAGGCTGATCCTGATAAACAGACAATATGTGATCCAATGACAACTTACTTCCTTGAGTCCTGACTTTGGGAACAGATTATTGGCCAAATCAAAAGCTTGGAGGCTTGAGGCTGTTTTATCAAGTCGACGAAGGTGATAAACAAATTCCAAATTGATGTCGTTTTGTGAGGTAATTCAGCACAAGAAAAATTCCCGAAAATTCCAAAGAGCAATTGCGTACATGCAGTGGCAGCTTTAATGTCAGGATCAGAACAAGCGAAGTGTTAACGGTTTTCAAACTGTCCAAGTCGGTGAACAAAAAGATACGTGGTTCCTTTGCACACAATGACCTTGCAGGATGATATGCACGTGGTTAACATCACCTTCATTGACTTTCAAAAGGCCTTTGATACTGCGACACACCGGAGACTGCTGTACAAGATAGAAAGCATATGAATCAAGGGAAACCTCAAATGGATGAAAACTTCGTCTGGGATGGCGCCAAGTTGTGTGCAATGGCTAAGAGAAGTAAAGTTATGCTGCAGTCGAGAATGGGGTTCCTCAGGGTTCAAAACTAAGATCTATTCTGTTCCTGCTATACGTGGACGATCATGTTAGTGATCTGGACTGTGAAGCAACACTGTTTGCCAATGAAATTTGAATCCGGAGTGTAATAAGGAGCTTCGTAGACGAAGATAGACTACAGATATACTTAAATCGGTTGGCTGGTCGGTTGAATCGTTGAATTATAGGATTCAAAGCTGATAAGTATACACTACTTCACCTAGGCAACACAGCCACATCTGCCAACAGGGTAAGCTACTTTCTTAACAGTACAGCCCGAGAGTAGCGAAGAGCAAAATATCTGTGGTGCGCGCCACCAGTAGAGCCTTTGTAAATTTCAATGTCGATCACTTGCCAAAGATTATTGGAAAATTTGTGAGGCCGACTACTCTGTACAATTCTTAGCAGGTTAACAGTTCATGCTCGGAACTGTATCAATACAGTTCAAATGAGAGCCATGAGAATTGTTAAGAGTTAAAGTTCCCTGCCGTATGCAACCCACCTAACAAACCTTAATCTTTTGCCTTTGAATTATAGGCAACTGCGTGAGGATTTACTACAAGCATTCCCCATTATGAAGGGATTCGATTCTTTTCCAGTTCTTGAGAACACATTGAATTTGTTACCACGACCAAGCTCCGAGGTCACCCATTAAAACTGCGCGTTCAGGAGGCTAGGCTGTATGTGCATAAATACTCCCTCTCTGTCCGAGCGGTCAAACCATGGAATGTTCTCTTTGCCGATGGTGTCATACAACCACCACAGGAAAGTTTTAAAACAAACCTTGAAGGATTTGTGTTCCCAAATGAGCCCGAGCGATGAGGGATTTAACCTCAGCCCTGAGACTTACACCCCAAATGTCCTATTTATGATCATTTTGAACTATTGAAACCCACACGGTTTATCTGTACACCGGACCCAATTTTACTTTTAAATAGGATGTCGAAGGGGAGACGTAGGCTGCTGACAACACGAAATTTTCCCAAATCAGAAGTCACGGAAGATGGATTAATTAGGAGAAACTTTACTGAGTGGAAGATCATACAAGAGCTGTGCAACTAGTTGCCGTAAGCGGTCTCTTCGGGTAAGTTTCATCGCCAACCCTGTCAATTTAGTTCAGTTTATTAAGGAAAAGATAAGGAAACACCTTCGAACCGTGTATTGGTTATAGGGTGGCTAAGAAAAACATTGATATCTGAGGAAATTAAAAGGGATTGTTTGCATAATTGCATGTGGAAAAAAGCAGCTAAAGGTTAATCGGAGAGTATGCAAAAATTATTACTCACATAGTAAGGGTAGTATATGTACATAAAATTGTAGGTTAGGAAGCAGTTGTGGTGGGATAGGGTCAGTGTCAGTAAGCATATGCGATGAATTTGATATAAGAAATTCTGAAAAAGGTACTGAAATATAGCAAGTAGTATGGCAACAATGAGGATTCGTTCCAACTGTGACTAGACTAAATAGATCGGGTGGGATCATAGTGAGCACTGCTATACTGATCCAGTTTCTTCTTAAAAATCTCAGTGGATGCAGATATAAGAACATCCAGAAGCAGAGTATTCCAAGATTAGACCACACGGATGGATTGCGAAATATCGGAACTAAAAAGGCGTCTCAAGAAGAAAAGCAGACTATAAGAAAACTACTCCAGATATGAAAACCCAAACATTTTACCACTTTTAAGAAACAGCGAAATCAGTGCAGAACTCTTCCAAAGAAAGAGCGATCAGCCTTTGATTCAGAAATAATCAAAGTCATACCAATAAACTTGAAAAGGTTGTTCGCTAACGTGAATAAGGCAAAACGAAATCAGGACTCCATTCTTTGTATAAAAGCCTATTAGGGAGACAGGTTAACGGATAACTCTGATAAGAGCAGCCTCTTATCCAATTTCTGTATATCCGTGTATACAGAGGAACCACCTTTTGACGAGGAAGAATACCACAGTATTGCCAAACCTACAGATAAAATAAGCACAGTGACATTCCCAACAGACACAGCAAAGAAAGTTTTGAAACAGCTACTACCCACTAAATTGTTCGGCCCAGATGAAATATCCATAAAATTTCTTAATGAACGCACCGACCCACTGGCCTTTCCACTCTCCGAGATCTTTGAAAGTTCGATGGAGCCGGGGACCCTGCTTCCGAGCGTACGCTAGCCAAAATAACCACATCTATCAAGGCGGGAGAGAGAAAATAACCAAATAGCTTCACACAAGGCAGTCTCGCAAGTATTTGTTGCAAAATAAGGAAGAAGATAATAAAAACGGAATTGATGAGTCATATTGTAGAGAACAACCTGCTAAGTTCATATCAACATGGATTTAGAAGTGGTCGGTCCTGCCTCACAAACCTGGTCACATCCATGGAAAGCTGGACGAAATCGTTAGAAATGGGTTTTTCAGCCGATGCGGTCCCCCTTGACTGCAGTCAAGACTTTTGAAAGGTTCCACACAGATGCCTGATATTGAAGCTGCGTCAAATAGGTGTGACTGGAAACATACTCGAATGTTTGGCCGACTTTTTCACATGCAGGCGCCAACTTGTTTGTATTGGTGACACCAAGTCTCACTGGGAAACCGTTCACAGTGGGGTTCCGTAGGGGAGCGTTTTTGGTCCCATTCTGTTTCTGATATACGTAAACTACTGCCTTGATTGTCTGACGTCTAAGAAGGTCATGTTTGCTGATCATCTGAAGCTATTGGCTTCGATGTAAAAGCCAGAGGATGCGCGGAACTTACAAAATAACTTGGATTGCTTGAAAACGTGGTGTGATGAGTGGCTGCTGAACCTTAATTTCAACAAATGCCACGTCATCCGACTACGGTCTATTTACAGAAGAGTGGTGAGGTTTAAATATCAGTACTTCATCAACGGTCACAAAATTGAGGAAGTAAACTATCTAAAGGAATTTGGTGTGTGGATGATGCCCACTTTCTAAATAAATATACAATTTAATTATCGTTTCACTGTGCCAAGATAACAAAGAAATCTATGTGTATTATATGAACGATCAGGAGATCCGTAGTTAATTTGATGAAGAGCTTTCAGGTCGCGTGTTTGGAACATTTGTCCAACCAGTGTTGGAATATTGCTTCTAGGCGTCGCGCTAATGGACGAAGCAAGATTAAACTCTGTTGGAGAAAGTTCATTGGAGGGCGACAATCTAGTCAGTGGATTAGAGTGTCTCCCCCATGAGGGCCGACTTGAAAGACTTAATTTTTTCCACATCTTTAATAGGCAGTACAGAGGGGATACGATCCTGGTCTTCAAACTCGCCAGAGGAGTTGAATGTGCTCCTAAAGTGGCCGATTTTTTGAATTAACAAAAACGGAAAATCCCAGAGGTCACCAATACAAACTGAAGATGAACTACGCCAAATTTGAAGTGCGGGCCAACTTCTTTTCATTGAGATCCCCGTTGTAAGTGGTGCCCGTCAAGGTACCATGCTAAGTCCGCTTTTGTTTTTGCTTTAAATTTATGAAACTTCTTCCAAAGTTAAACACTCGGTCTTTTATGCATGTGTATGAAATTAAGTGCGCATATTACTTCTCTAAATCTACGGCCCACCGATGCTTAGAAGAAATTAATGCAAACTCGCATACTCTTTCCGCGTGGAGCTCATCGCGGCAAAGGGAATTTTCATCTTCTAAGTGTCGTTATATGTGCTTTGGGTTTGACAGCCTACCACAACCTGCATTCAAGCGAAGACTGCACATTAATCTTAACACTGATTCTATTAACCTTTTATTTTCCTCATTTTTTCCCAGTAGCTTTCCCCATGACTCGGAAAAAGGACCATAGGGAATTTAAGTGACCCTCTTGAAACTATATTTTCGCTACCTCGAGTCGTCCATGAACTATGATGTCTCCTTATATCACCAGTCATCCAAACGATGAAGTCATTCCGACGTACACATTCAGTGGTCCACAGTCTAAAATTCTGACGTTTCGTTGGTTACTAACCATCATCAGAATTCAACATCATCAGAATCATAAAATGCTGAGGCCTCAAGTTTATTGATGCATTTTCGTGAGCTTTTGTTTCATACGCCTATGATCAAGAACGTACCATCTCGATGTTTTATTATCTCATTCTGAAATGCTACTGCAGCATAACCCTACTCTACAACCTGACCTTACCTTCATAAGCAGTTTTTTCTCCTACCTTCTATCCGAAAATGGAGGCCTTTTGAACTTTGCCTCCTGTTGACCTAGCAGGAAAGTTCTGTCTACATTTTAAAGTATTAATACATTTTAGCTGCACGCATTGTTATAAAAGTTTTTGGTTATTAATGTTTGTTTAGACAGTGCCTTGCCGGTGCTATCCAAATATAAATTCTAAATTCTAAAAAAGAGTACAGAGGAGAGCCACCAAAATGGTTAGGAGTCAAAGTTCCTTGTCATATGCAACCAACCTAACGAATCTTTATCTGTTCCCTTTGAGTTATAGACAAATGCTTGGTAATCTCCGGCAGACATTCTGTATTGTGAAGGGATTTGATAGTTGCCGGGAGTTCTTGAAATTCTTTGAATTTGCTGCCACGGCCCATCTGCGAGGTCACCCATTGAAACTGTGTGTCCAGCAGGCGAAACTGGATGTGCGCAAGTTTTCCTTCTCTGTCCGATTTTTTTAACCATGGAATGCTCTCCCTGAAGATGTTGTGATGTCACCATCTCTGGAAAGCTTTAAAGGGAACCTTGAAAGTTTTATGTTCCAAAACGAGACGGAGTGATGAGGAATTTATCTTAACTCTCGAGAGTCATGCACCACTAGTCATATTAACTGATCGCCTTTGAACTTTTGCAACCCACATGGTTTCTCTGTATACCGCACTAAACTTCACGGTACGAATAGGGTACGCAAAGGCCCATGCCTATTTCCCTGAATAAATTAAATTTAATTGAAAAAGCTCACAACGGTGATTGACTGCCTTAAAAAGATTGCTGTTGTCCTCAAACGTCCAAGTGCATTTTCGATGTTACCTCCCTCGAGTTTCTCGGAAATTTGCTAGACACCAATGTCATCCATCCTCTCCCTTCGAAGGTTGCGAATACCCATGAATTCCCACCTCCTTCTTCCAAATATCAGCTGCAGCAAGTTGTGGGTATTATGCATTTCTACCACCGTATCTTCCCTAAATGTGCCGACACCATTCTGTGGCTTACCGATCTCTTCTCTGGTTCTAATCGTTCATTCGAGTTCATTGCAGAGTCCTCGCTGCTTTTGACAAGGCAGGATAACTGTTACAACGTCATAGTTCTTCGTTCTTTAAGTTAGCCGTTTTTCGGGGATGTAAAAATAATCAATAAAATCCATTGTTGGGTGGGATGTTAGAATAAGAAATAAAGACGTTTTTCAGGGATCAGGCAGCAAAACTTGGTAGTGTTTTGGTTTCATGGTTTTCCAAGACCTTTTGAAAAAGTAGTCGAGCTGTCGTAGCTTCGTATGCTTGATCTTTGTCACCACAGTTTGACAATATTATAAACCGTGTGCACAGATGTCGATAAGTTGTCCTACTGCCTAAACGCTAACCATCAGTCCTATAGCCGATGCTTCAAAAATCGCCACATATGTCCAAAAATTGCTACCAATTGTCAGAGATTTATCAGCTTTTTCATGTTATGAACAGTAAAATTACGAAAATCTAATGGAGCTCGGTCAGTCATCTAGAAATCTATTCAGACATCAAAGACATAACAGGTAAATATGGACGAGATGCCAGTGCAAATTTCTGTAGGAACTCAGTTATTTTTTACAGTTTCAGGGCACATGTAACGTCACAGAGCTGCATTCAACCTGATAGGGGTTTTAAGGCAAAATGTACAGCAGTTTCGGATGTGCATAAGCGTACCGAAAAGATTGTGCTGAGAAGTGGATGAATTACTATCAACTGAAACAATTTCACGTGTATGCTGTCTAGATTAATCAGAATAGGGCTGTTCGACCATCGCGAAAGATGATGTCCACCGTATGCGCACAACAGGGTGGGCTGAAGACGTTGACTTGAATTTGAGCTAGCTTATCGTCACAGCAGACTTTCGCAGCATTTTCCACACTCTCTCCTCCCCCACCCACCCGGCTCCGATGGCAAGGTGGGTTCGGCGGACCAGAAAAAAAGGCTTTCTTAGCCTGTCACACACGATCCAGTCCCTGCACAATGTACAAAGGGCAGCACTGATTCCAGCCGGGTGGCAGTGCCATAGAGATCACATTCAGAAGGAGTCATTAAGTCTGAAAGTCCGCCCTGAGAGGACCGAGTAACCCAGTCAGCTAGCAGCCCTCCAATCCAAAACATTTAGCGGGTCGTGGGAGATTTGAACGCAGCAGCTTTAGAACAGTGCGAAACGTGCTGATCTGGCACTGGGATGGATTTAACAGTATCATCGGCACTCTCTATCCCCCTTTCCTGTTCAATGCGTCAGCACCCGAGCTTGTTAGATATTTGGTGCTTTGACTGGCGTGGCATGAAACCTGTACCTAAGTGTGGCACCACAAACTCCTCTCACCATGCGTGAAATTGGTTATGAGTGCACATCTCCAATAACGCCTGCTGTGCCCTGATCTGGCCCTCGCGTTGAATGCAAATACGTCGGTTCCAGCACAAGTGTGTCCGAACTTGCAGAAGACCTACGTATGACCTACTATAGTTTCTAGCATGTTCACCATTTTTAAATAAAATATTTGGTTGGAGGGACTCCTTTTTTGTCTTTTACTGTCCATGTAGTCTTCCACAGCCGGTTGGTAAGATGACTGCACTCGCAAACGGCTGATCATTGGCAGCTGACTGTCGGCCTCCATGACAGAGCATCTGGTGCGAATACTGATACTAACTCAGAAGTATGCGTGTTCACATCACGTCGGGGTTACCACTGTTGTGAACGCAATAGTCACCACTAATAACTTAGGCATCACACATCAAAACCTTAAATTTTCTCCAACAGTCCAATTATGAACAGCAGGAAAAGACCATAAGGTATGTAAAATCAAAAGTTATACGACCTGTTCTTCAAGCACGCATGCATTGAGGAGGGTACGCGGCAGCGTTGTATCCACTAAGTTAAAATAAAAGGGCCAGTTAATAAAGAGGGACGAGACCGTTAAAGGCTAGTTGGTTTGGAACCTCGACCCAAGTATACCTCACAGTGGTCAACATAATACAGTTGATAAAGAAGCTGTAGAGGTATGGTGCGTGAAATTCAAATGTCCAACTTAGGCGTAACTTCGTAATTGAACGGGAATCGTGTTAGCCACTTAAGTAATTATTTACTGTTAACCTTTCTTAGTACCTCAGTGATTAATTTTCGAGCTTGGAGAAAATTCACTGGCACAATATTTATCAGGTGGCGTCCGAAGATTACCATGAATATTTGACCTGAACTCAACCACCTCTACTACTTATATTAACAAAAATACTCTGGCATACTGATGATAATAAGATAGGGCGTGTTGAAGGGCATGTCTGTGACCCTAAATTATACTGTGCTCCGGCGAAGACCGTCTACTAGAGAAAATGAGGCCTTCTTTTCGTAAGTATGACCAACAAGCTTCAATATCGGTCAGTGAAGTGTGAACATGAAGAAAATTAGGCTAATTAATCTCTGACCCAAAGTTCGAAGACAGCCAAATTTGTTGACCATTATTTGTCAAATGCATTTTAAGTATCAAGCCAACTAGAAGGGATATTTTTATAGATTTAGAGTGGTTCATTGCTACTGAGGGTCATTTCCTTTCAGTAAGCTCACACAGGCAACTTACGCCGAAAACGTTTTCTCAAAGACACTTACTGGTTACGTTTGCTATTTATATCATGTTTTTACTTGCCGGCCAGTCTCGTAACGTGTGACCTTACGATACTTTTTACTGTCGTCATCAAAGAAAATCCTCATTGTATCGAAGTCAACCGAAATTGATAGAAGGCAGACAGACTGCGTGCGGTAACTCACCCGCTGTTTCACTTAGGGAAAAACTTAGTCAACAGTTAACAAGTGATTGGCTGTCAGAATGTATATAACCCTTCTTTGAAACTTTTGCTCTGATCATAATCCAGTGCAGATCGATAATCAGGATAAGAAGCAGAACGCTCTTATGAACGGATCAGGTTCCACACACTGTAGAAATTTGAAACCACGGATTAAGGAAAACGGTTTGTTTGAATGCTGTTTTTACTATTCCTTTTTAACTATTAATTTGTTCAGCACAGCACATCAGACAGGAAAGGGGAAACTGTGGTAAATGACTAAACAGCCCCGTAATAACTCTTCAAAGTCACCAGTAATGTTGTATTTGGAAGAAATTGAATGACGTCCTCAACATATTCTCGTGTTTTATTGTTGCTTAGCGCTGTTTATTTGTTAATTGTGGGACCGGTTTCTTGGTTAAATGCCCATTTCTAGGTAATTGTTTTTATCTTTATACCTAATTGGACCAAGTTCCACGGGGGCCATAACTCACTTCGAACGGAGAGAGTGAGGACCACTTTCTTAACCGGTTGGCCCACCACACCAAGATGATTCGTCGATCTCACAGATGCCATGAGACTGCGTGCTCGCGTGAAACCGTCGCGTGTAGAGCTGAGCTCACCGGTCCCGACAGACTGGCCGGCTACCGTGATGGCAGCTGTCTCGCCGGTGCAAATGGTCTTCCGCATGCCCTCATAGTCCAAATCCTGGAGGCAAGAAGAGGTATTTTATATAGATTTATAGCGGTTCGTTGTTGCTGAGCGTTCTTTCCTTTATAAGGCTCAGTTTTGGAAATAAGAAATGCATTTAAAAGTACAAATGAAGCATTTGAGTTTGGAAAGAAATTGTGCCATGGTGTTAGTGAGGTCTACAGAACAAAATTTTTAGTAAGCAGAATGAGCGGAGGGAGAAGAATGACAAGAAAGTCTGGCTGAAGCAAATTATAGGTCAGTTTGTTCGGGAGATGACTATTGAACCATAATCTAAAATTGTCTCCACTTCATTCGAACTGAGCCATTTAAAATCGACAACGTGGACGTCAAGGAAGAAAACATTGATCGGTACCTTAATACTGACAGAATCCTTCTTGATCTTCAGATATTACCAACTTTGGACTAACCGGACATGGTTATCAGTAGTATTTTTGCTGCTGCCCTCTACCGCTCGGACGCTGGGTTTGTGCACCGCGGCGAAATCAGAGATAACTAAACTGTCCTTATAAGTTCTAGGATGATGCTAATAGAAGCGAGCAGGCGAGTTCCAGAAAGCAGTTCAGAAGGAAAATATGTGATCACTGGAATAAGAAGTTACAGTGAAGATCCGAAAGGTCAGGCAAATAATATTCTTGTTTCAGAGGTTGCACCTTCACGCGGAGTTTGCTCGCCTCTTGCTGACAGTTTCAAAATGCTTGGTTGAAGTTATTTCAGGCAGGGTTCAATTTTCACTTAGTTCCACTACGCAGTCAATAATTTGACAGTTCAATAAAAGTAAACATATGAATAATAAGAACGGGTTGGAAAATTTATTCTTCGGAGAAGAAGGGATATTCCTAAGTTCGATAAAATTGGGTTTGAAATACACGCAGGCACATGTAACTTGCATCACGATTCTGACACCTAATCCGTCTTGCACACCCACGAATACTCCCATCCCCAGCCCTCGCCAACGCGACCATCAATATCAGAAGCGCAACCTCGGCAGACTCAGCACCTCCTAATCTCGGGAGGAGAAGATGCGATCACTGGAATGAAATTTTTATTGGCCTGACATTTCGGATTCTCACTCGGACCCATCGTCAGAGACATCGCAGATACGACTGTCGAGTGAGAATCCGAAACGAAAGGCCACTAATCTTCCTATTCCAGTGATTGCACCTTCTCTTCCGGAACTGCTTCCTGTAACTGCGCTGTTTGGTCCAGTCAACATACCGATCTATCCTATCGTAACTACCACTGCACCTTCACCTCACGTATTGGCCTGGTCGGTCATTTGCGAATCCTGCGCACTGAGGCTGGTGAACAAGTGCTTGGAACCCGACCTACCGTTGTCGCGTCCGTCTCCCCTGTAAACACTACCCACACAGGTTCACTCATAGCACGGCTCTACTCGGTCACATCCGCTTCCACGAATATCTGCGGTAAATCGCAGAAGGCTGATCATCTTTCGGATTTTTTCCGGTAAGTTTTCACAAAGAAAACGAGATAAGATTACCCTGCTGATTTCTTCGAAGTGGATACAATAGTCGAAACTGTTCAATTCACCTAGGCTATTATCCTCAAGGAACTGTTAGGATTAAAGAAATATAAGCCAACGGGTCCCGATGAAGTACCAGCCAAAATGTTGAAAGAGCTCGATAGAGAGTTGGCAAAACCCCTCTCTACGCTTTAACAAACATACTTTGAAACCGGAGGTCTACCAGCCAATTGGAAATCCGCATGAATTACGCCGCTCTATAAGGGTGGAAGCCGGGTCTCCGCAAACAATTATAGACCGGTCATGGAAAATATAATTAAGCAACAACAAGTGCAGTTCCTAGAACATAAATATCTGCTTTCCGAGGTCCAGCACGGTTTCCTTAGAGGTAGGTCCTGTGTTAAAAATTTGCTCTTCTGTTTAGAATGTTGGACTGAGGCAGTCGATAGAGGAAATAAGATGGACGCAGTCTATATCGACTTAAAAAAGGCTTTCGATAGCGTGCCGTTACACCACCTTCTTTATAAACTCAGCCGCATAGGAGTAAGAGGTAGACTTCTGACATAGATAGAAAACTTCCTAATCGGCCGCTCGCAAACCGTCCATATCAGCGATAAACAGTTGGCCGAGGTTGAGAGTGGTGTCCCCCAAGGGTCTGTTCTCGGCCCTATTTTGTTCATTGTCTACATCAACGATTGCAACAGTAAACTGGACTGCGATATCACCATGTTTACCGATAATCTCAAACTTTGGCGCATCGTTCAAACTGTGGCTGACGACGAGAAGTTGCAGGCAAACTTCAATCGAATCGAAAAATGGTCAAATAACTGGCTCTTGCCGTTCAATGAGAGCAAGCGCAACATCATACGAATCGGGAAAAGCAATCCTGCGAATCTTATGGTTTACCAACTAAATGGCATACCATGGAAAGAAGTGGATGCCCAAAAGGACCTGGGAGTCTGGATCACGCCCTCTATTAAACCCTCCATACCTTGCGCAAAGGTAGCGAATTCAGTGATTTCGATTCTGTACCTCGACAAACGAGCTTTTTCAGCCTTGAATGACAACTGCTTCACGAAAAGTCTTTGCAACCTTCTTGCGGCCGCAGTTGAAATCTGCTACCCGAGCTTGGAGAACCCTGGGCGGCGAAAGACATCAACATCCTCGAAAATATCCAAAGGCGAGCAACCAAAATTGTCCCTGGACAGGGCTCACAGCCTTATGAAACACGGCTGTCCATTCTTAATCTCTTTCCCTTGCGCTATAGACAGCTTTGGGGAGACCTGATACTCAAATTCCGCATATTACGCGTTCAGGACTGCTGTATTGTCCCAGGCGATTTCTTCTAGTTATCAACAAGTCGAACTTGAGAGGTCATCCACTCAAATTACGTGCGACTAGGGCTAGGCTAGACACTCGGAAGTACTTTTTCTCCAAAAGAGTGGTCGAAGCTTGGAATAATCTTCCTCTTGGATGTTGTTATGTCTGACTCCCTAGAGGCTTTAGAATCGAAAGTTGGATCGATATAACAGTGAGTGCTACAACACGAGCTGCAAGCTTTAAGGTTGACGCCAGAAAATACCGCATTTAGAATGCTACTTGCTATGTTTGAGTAACATTTCTTGATATACTATTTTCATTCCAGGGCTCACGCTCTCTCCCACAACTCCCATGCGGAGGTCCCCGAGGTCTTCCCTGCTCAATTATCTGCACACCTTGGTGACACCATAAGGCTCGCATCAGCCGAAAACAGGCGGCCATAGTCCATGCAGTCTCTGAACGTTCTCCCTTGGTTCGAACCGCAACGGACCGAGGACAATCTGGGTGGATATGTCTGCCTTTGAAAGCACTCGGCGGACTCTGAAGTCAGCAAAGGGAGTGCCTGGCTGCATCTTCCGCATTTCGATGATGATCCAGGTGACCTCCACGATGCCCCCCACGTTGGACCACCTGAGGGTGATAGTTTTTTCCCCTAAAAATTACAGGGAGTCTTTTTTTCACTGCTCTTTTTCAACGATGTGCCACCCCATGGGCTCATCCCAAATAGCCTCGCTAACAAACCGAGATACTATTTTTTGATACCACAACAAGCATGTATAAATAGGGAATTCAAAGGTAACTTACGTAAATCCCCCTATAATATACTGATACTGCTAGATTTATGACGCATCCTTCAGGATATAAGCAAATGGCGACCAAGTGTAAGTTGTAACCACGTGGGAGAGAGCTGGGATCCGTGCCACCGTCCCTATCATCTTGTTTTTGTGCTAAAATCAGACGCAGGAAGCATAAAGGGTGCGGATTTAGCCGTGCGAGCTACCTGAGCCCGATCCTGCCCCGGACGGGTGAGGCAAGAGAGAGGGAGAGAGAGAACGAGTGCGGTAGGTGCAGCGCAAGTCTGCTATCACTTAAAACTAATTAACACGCAAGTCACCATGTTTGCTTTCAATCTGCTATGAAGCATGCGGTGGACGTCTTCGAAGTCATACGGTCGCACTGTCGCATATATCTTGCTCAATGTAGTTAGGTCATGGTTAAGTTTGAAGAAAAACCGGGCAGGTTCAACTTTAATCAATCCCCTAGCAGTAAACAGTATCGTATAAATCTGAAAAAATCCTAGCTTTAGCCTTAGACCACCATCATCAGAAAAACTTTTGGTTGTGCTTGAGGGCTGCAGGTTAGCCCGTGTCACTTTGAGTGTCCGTTTGCATGCTGAACCATTGAATGAAAGAAATCGACAGTTATTTGTCCATCGACAGAGAAATTTCAAACAATGAGGTACGGTCGGTGGGACCAGATGTTTATTCAGCTTTATGACGTTTCGGATTTTAACATGAATTCATCATCAGGGACAGTGACAGAAAAGAACAAATGAATACGAGGGGTCGTAATGTGCATAAGAGGCAATGGCCATGCCACAACATGCCTAGCATAATGAGTGGCTGCCGTGCTTATCCGTGGGGGTGATACGTGGAGTGATTATTACTTATGCTTCCACACCCGAGTCCGAAAATGCCTTAATTTTGTCATTAGTGTTCAATATTCGCGCAATAATAACTTGGCCATGTAGCTCGCTGGTGCTGGCACTGGGAACGGCTTTATCCCATGCCCTTTCCGCGTGGCTAATTTCTCTGTACAGGGAGCGGGTCGTTGTGCTTTTTCATCGAATATGACTCGAAGAATGCTGACTGGAAGAGCTCACGGCTCAAATGGTTGTCGCCTATTGCGAGAATGTTGTCTTCATTGAACATAAAGGTATGACCATGCCCAGTCATGGGCTGCAACCTGAGCGCTAGCGGCAGCCCTTCTACATCTCACTGCTGCTGCTTCTGCGTGTCCAGACATTCGGGTCAAGGGTAATTTCTAAGTTTTTCCGATGTATTTACTCTACCCGCCTCTACAGTAGATCCGGTAAATGACAATAGACGTCTCCTGCCAGACAGTGAATTTTTCGAATCGTTTCCCCTGACCTGTGTGAACTGGTCTCGCCCTCGTTTGCACGTGTACATGTTGCCAAAGTTTTTAAAGGAATTTCTTACAAGGGATAAAAACCATGGGAACCATGAATGGCTTAAACCTTGGTTCTACAGCTCACATTCGACTAGTTGGATAAGCCACCTGGCTGCATGGCAACTGGATCTTATAAATACGGCATTCCTTACGCATGCATTACACTTGGCTGTGAATGTCTCTGATGAGGATTTCGAGTGAGAATCCGAAACTTCAGGCCATGGTAAAACCATCACTCCTTATTCATCATCACCATCCTCTTCTTCTTCTTCTTCCTTAAGGATTTTAATTGGACTAAAGACGGTGTGGAAGACCACCACTCAGAGTAAAAAAAGAGTGTTCAAAATAAAGAGTGTTCAATATAAAGATCCTCTTACTGTTTCTGACAGGCCCTACTTGTAGTTCCATGAGAATTATTGTGGAAGTTATATGGTTAAAGCTTTTTCAGCAGAGAAACAAGGGTAACTCGTATTTTCCCAAATTAAGACAGCATAAAACTAGGGAAACCGTTATAGAACTGCCTAGTTTCAGCATAAAATATTAATAATTTATTGACTAAACTGTGTCAGTAAAATATCTTTCTTCGGCATTTCGAATGTTCCGATTTTTCCAGGAAAACAATTTGCGGAATATTTATTTAAAAGGATCAGTTAAGCTACATGCTTAATCTTATGCCAGAAAGCAGGATCCCGAACAGGTGTTTCACAACTAATAAAGCCCATTGGCATGTCTCAGTCTTGACCATTTCCAAGTATCTTGAACGTCAGTTCCATCGGCGTGTGCATTTGTTTCAACATAATTTAAAATGACAGAAAACATGCCTGCTTCACCAATCTGCCTCCAAACAGGGCGGGGTAGCGAGAGAGTATTGTGGGAAAAGAAATTGATTTAAGGCAGTCTAGAACTTGAGCGAGAGCTGTCAAGTTCAACTCGCTGTGTTTCTACTTAATGAAAATTGTCGATTTTCAAAGCAATCACCCTGAAAGACAGTTGCAAATATTCACATCCATCGCAAGGGCGAAAGTATTCTGCAGACTTGACCTTCGCCTTGTAGATGTCGGAAGTCACAGAAAACACACTGAAGACGACAAGCTACGACGTACTAACAAGTGTACAATTTCTTATACGCAGGACAAGAATAAGACGGCTTCTATGTAGGATTCTGTTGTCAGTTGATCTGTAGCGACACAGAGATTATTATTGCTAATAACCTTTAATAATCGAAATCTATACATTTCTTCATATACCAAGTAGGCCGTACTGTCGCATCGTGCGCACAGAGCTGTAAATAATGTAGAAATACAGTAAGCATGCATGGTTGGCAGAGACGGTCTCTAGCATCTCCCGTAAAAATTATTGATGGATTTGCTCTTTAATGTGCCTAAGTGTATCTTTAAATTTTCTGCCAACTCTGCTACAGTTAAGCAGACTTTAGTACGCCCACCGTACACTTAGGGCTTGCCTCTCACTTAACCGTTTGGAGAAGCAATCAAAATAACTTTGAGAAGGAAGAAGCCGACCGATGCTAGTGAAACGTGCATAGCTGATAGGGTGCGGAGCTTGATAAAGTCTACCAAGGGCAGTCGGAAAAGTAATGCCTGCAAAACTATTACCATCCTAGAGAAGCAACAGCAACGGAACCGTCAGTACCGAAGAAGCCTACCATTTAGCGGGGAGGAGAAGGGAATATCGTCTCCTGCACACGGCGCCCTAGCAGAAAGAGTATACGGGTCATTTCGTTCAGGCCAATTAAGGGCGACTCGCACCATCCGTGACCCCTCCTGCGAGCTTTCTTGTATTTGGCAGATGCAAATATACTCTCCGTGAGCAAAATAGTTAAGAACTCTATCAACCGAAATCTTGCCAGAGTACTTCTTTAGAGAAGAGAAGTTTGGCCCGAAAGCACATGTTTGACGGTGGGCCAAGTGTTGAGGCGACGACGACCCTTTACCTACAGGACCCCAAAACCGCCGTAATTTAGAGAAGTAAAACGGAGTGACCCTCCCTTTGAGTGCTTTCACCGAGGGGTGTTTTGTCCGAGGTGATAGCAGGTTTTTATAGTGGGTCTCTTTTCAAACAAGCTAAGAACTATAATCTATTATGAAAAAGGTTTAACGAAGTCTTCATGGTGTGTACATTTTAGGCAACATTAATAAATTAGCGGATACGATGTATTATGGATGAACATTTCAAGACCTTTAAAATCTCACAATAAGAACCTTTTTAAAAACCGAAAGATACTCCTCCCAAAATTATAATATTTGAAGAAGACCTTATTTGAAATCAAATGAGTACAAGAACTAATATTCGTTGGCATGTTTTCTGCAAAATATATTTGAATTAATAAGAGCGTCGAAACTCAATGAGAAAATTACATATTAATTAAGTAGCCATTTTTAATGAGTTTGTTTTTTTTCGGGTGGTCAGAGAGAAGATCATTCGAAAGTCGGAATTCTATCACGACTGAAATATATTGGGATTAGGCTGCATGATAAGCAAAACGACAAACATAATTAAGTAGTTCCCTTGAACCGAGAACACATTTCCGAATTTTGGTTGACATTTCATGAGATAGGGAATCCGCTGTATGCCTTACCAAGCTTGTGATATACAGTTTGTGCCAGCGACTAGCGCAATCACCCAACTGCCAACATACTCCTGCGTTCCCCTCTGGGCTTAAGAAGTTAAATTCACGAACTATCCAATTCAAAACATAAGCCGAGGGTAATTATATGGCGAGGATCTAATATATGGAGCCAATAAGCAAACTCAAGCAAATGACCCCTGTACTATGGGCTTGGTGAAAAGGAGGGGTTTTAAGGGTGGGACAAAAGCTGACGCTAGACCAAGAACTCCGAAGAATGAAAACTGAAACCTTGCAGTTTACTCAATATCCCAATTAAAATACTCTAAAGTGGCCTTTCGAAAGGAGCGCGGAAATTCGAACGCACAATCGCAGACGCATTACCTCCGACAAGGAGACAATCGATAGGTAAGCTGGCGTAGTTTTCTGCAAAGGAGCCCACGCAGAAGAACCGCCGCAACATGACGTCCATAAAGCTGTTTTTTAATACAGATACACGACCACGCGTATGACAGCAGCTACGACCACGAGAACGCAGCTGGCAGGCCAGTTGTCCCATTGAAGGCGTTAGAAATAGCAACTGGCAATTCTATCCATACTCGTTTACCTTACTCCCTAACTCTAACCGCCAAACCCAACTTTAAGGCTAAATCCCAATCCTAACCGCGTGTCTTTGATCTGAAACATCACTCTTAGCTCTAACCCTAACTGCATACCTCACTCATAAACAGATTTTTATGCCTTATATTTGCCCTTAAGCCCAATTCTAAACGTAAACTCCAATCCATAAGTTTTTGATTAAACAAATTCGAACCTAGGTATAATATGTACATCAGGTAAGTTCTTGCTTTGCAGTAATAAAACCATTAGATTTACATATTGAATCCTCATCTGTTGCCTCTTTTCAAACAAGCTAAGAACTATAATCTATTATGAAAAAATAGTCTGATTAGATTTTTCAATAATAATTGTTAAGTATTAATTAATTTTTTGCCGTAGTATATAAACGTTTAAAAAAGTACTGATGATTTATTGGTGAATATTGGTTTGTGGTTCCACGTAGTCTTTACTTCTATCAACTGCCTACGTATATGATTTGAGTAGGCTTAATTGAACCTTACTCGTCAGATGACTAGGGGGGTTAAGGCTAGAGGTTAGGATTGGGGTTAGGGTCAGGCTTTCAACTAGCATCATTGTCAACTTCAATTTTATCTTACCTCAACACCATAGCGAAAGGCCGGTTTAACGACATCTTCAGGGGTAAGGATAAATTTACCAGCAATTTCTAACTAATAGCCTTACCTTTCATTTTCCTGCCCGTTTAAATCTCGTATCTGAAACTGTCTCTGATGGTAGATTCGAGTGAGAATCCGAAACGTCAAGTCAATAATCTTCTTGTTCCAGCGATCTCATCTTCTTATCCCAAACTGGTTTCTGGAATCTAAGTCTCCGGGTCCCGATGAAGTACCTGGCAAGCTGTTGAAAGAGCTCTCTACGCTTTTCCAAGCATCCTTCCAGACCGGAAGTCTACCAGCCGACTGGAAATCCGCATGGATTACGCCGCTTTATAAGGGTGGAAGCCGGGTCTCTGCGAACAATTATTGACCGGTCAGCCTAACTTCAGTTTGCTGCAAAATCATGGAAAAAAGAATTAAGCAGCAACTAATGCAGTTCTTTGAACATAACAATCTGCTATCCGAAGCCCAGCACGGTTTCCGTAGAGGTAGATCCTGCGTCACACATTTGCTCTACTGTTTAGAACGTTGGACTGAAGCGGTCAATAGTGGTAATATGGTGCACGCAGTCTATATAGACTTCAAAAAGGCTTTTGATAGCGTGCCGCACCACCGCCTTTATTAACTCAACCGCATAGGCGTAAGAGGTAGACTTCTGACATGGATAGAAAACTTCTTAACTGGCCGCTCACAAACTGTGCATATCAGCGACAAACAGTCGACTAAAGTTGAGGTTGAGAGTGGTGTTCCTCAAGGCTCTGTTCTCGGCCCTATACTGTTCATTGTCTACATCAACGATTGTGCCAACGAACTGGACTGCGATATTGCCATGTTTGCCGATGATCTCAAACTTTGGCGCGTCATTCAAACTGCGGCTGATGAAGAGAACTTGCAGGCAAACTTAAATCGACTCCAGAAATGGTCCAATGACTGGCTCTTGCCATTTAATGAGAGCAAGTGCAACATCATACGAGTCGGGAAAAGCAATCCTTTGAACCGTACGGTTTACAGTCTGAATGGCATTTCATTGAAAGAAGTGGATGTCCGAAAGGACCTTGGAGTCTGGATCACGCCTTCGCTTAAACCCTCCCTACATTGCGCAAAGGTAGCGAAGTTAGCCATGTCGATTCTGTACCTCGTTAAACGAGCTTTTGCAGCCTTCACTACCGACTGCTTCGCTAAAGTCTTCGGAACATTCGTGCGGCCACAGTTGGAGTCCGCTATCCAAGCTTGGAGACCCTGGGCTGCGAAGGACATCAACATCCTCGAAAAGGTCCAAAGGCGAGCAACCAAACTTGTCCTTGGACATGGCTCACTGCCTTATGAAACACGGCTGTCGAGTCTCAATCTCTTTCCCTTGCACTATAGACAGCTTCGGGGGGGACCTGATACTAACATTCCGCATACTACGCATCCAGGACTGTTGTCTCGTGCCAGGGGATTTCTTCGAGTTAGCAAAAACAACGAACTTGAGAGGTCATCCTCTCAAATAACGTGTGACTGGAGCAAGGCTAGACACTCGGAAGTACTTCTTCTCCAAAAGAGTAGTCGAAGCTTGGAATAGTCTTCCTCTGGATGTTGTAATGTCGGACTCCTTGGAGGTTTTTAAGCGAAAGTCAGATCGATATAATGGTGCGAGCTACAACACTAACTGAAAGCTGCAAGTGTGACGTCAGAAAATAAGGCACTTATGATACTACTAGTTATATTTGAGTAACATTTCCTTGTTTGTTATTTCGTTCGAGGGCTTGCATTCTCCCATTATTCCCATGCTGGGGTCCTCGAGGTCTTCGATGCTTAACTTATTTACACACCTTGGTGACACCGTGAGTATTCGCATCAGCCGGACCTGGCGACCGTCGTCCATGAGGTGTATGAACGTTATCCTCTGGTTCGAACCGCAATGGACCGAGGATGATCTGGACATCTATTTCAGCCTTTGAAATCCCTCAACGGACGCTGCAATCAGCAATGGAGCATCATGTGACCTCCGAAATGCCCCCCGTTGGACCTCCCTCCCAAGGGCGACAGTTTTTTTCTCCTAAATATCACCGGGAGTTTTTTTTCACTGTCTGCTCTTTTTCAACTTTGTTCCACTTTGTTGGCCTCGCCAACATATCGATATACTATTTTTTTGATACCACAACTCGCATGTACAAATAGGGAATTCAAAGGTGACTCACCTACATCTCCCTCAAATATACTTATACTGATACTGATCATCGTTAAAAACTCCAAAACTCAAGCCCTTCAAGGTGCGCGCTCGAGATTTTATGCTTCCTCGGTGCACTTACAATGGACTAATTGCTTGCATGTAATTTGCTTACTTTTGAAAACAGCTATCTGTCAGGTTCGTTTGCCCCACCTATCAAAACCCACCATTTGCACCATTCCCTTATTGCTGCAGACCTTGCCTCTCATTTTCGTAGTGCGGCCGCGTACCCGATCTTCACCGATTTATCAGGTGACAGTAGATTAAAAACACCCCCCGGGGATGTTTAGTGCGAAAGTCCTGCAGAAATATTTCTGACTAAACACCTAAAAGAGAGCAGGCAAGGCACAGTCAACCACGCAACTACGGTCGCTTCCACCTTCCTCCTCTTCTCTGCCTTGCGTGGTCCTAGTTAGATAACCTTACTGTTTATCACCTGAATAGCATTTATTCCTGTCTATCCCCTATCAAGTGCGACTCTCGTTAGGCTGGCTTAACGAAAAATGCTCAAATATGCATAAAAAACGCCGGCATTACATTCTCTGTCTAATCGTTCCATTTTGGCTATGGGCCAATTCAATCCTTTGTGAGAAAGGTTTGAGTGTGACAAGTTTAGTTCGTACGACAGGCAGGAAATTTGAATGGCTCTAACCTTGGCTCCTAAATAGAATTAGAGCAGAAAGCTAGGAAAGAGTAACCACATTTTTAACCCCCAAGGGTGAAATACTGAAAAGGAAAAAAAGCAAATGATCGGGTCGGGTAACATTCGATTGCCTATTTCATAAAAGGTCAAACAAAATTCTGAAATGAGTTTTTGATTCAAACGAATCACTTAATTATGGTTTTTGTATTGAGTATCATGCAGCCTAACCCCACGATATTTCAGTCCCCGTAGGATTCCGACTTTTGAATGACCTTATCTCTGACTGCCCGCGAAAATGTATACTCAGTAAAAGTGGCTATTTAATTAGTAGGCAATGTTCTAATTGATTTTCGATATTCTTATTAATTCAAATATATTTTGCAGAAAAAATGCTCAGAAATATTATTTCTTGTAGTAATTGGATAGCAAATTACAACTGCTTCAACTTTCATACTTGAGAAAAGAGTATCTTTCGGTTTTTAAAAGCTTGTAAATCGATGAATAATTCTGAACCCGACCGCCCGTTGCACTGGAATTCAAGGTTTCCAAACTATATGCTGTATAAATTCTGTGCAAATAAATAAAAAAATATCTCTACCGTGTGAAGAAGTGTTCACACAGATCGCATAAAATTTTCCAATGGATTTGCATCATGTTGTGTACATTTTAGTCTAAATTAATAAATTAGCGGATAGGATATATTATGGATGAACATTTCAAAGACCTTTAAAATCTCACAATAAGAACCTTTTTTAAAAACCAAAAGATACTCTTTTCACAATTATAATATTTGAAGAAGACGTAATTTGCTATTAAATGAGTACAAGGGCTACTATTTTTATGCATGTTTTCGCAAAACATATTTGAATTAATAAGAGCGTCGAAACTCAATGAGAAAATTGTATATTAATTAAGTAGAGATTTTTAATGAGTGTAGTTTTTTGCGGGCAGTCAGAGAGAAGCTCATTCAAAAGTCGGAATTCTACCGCGACTGAAATATCTTAGGATAAGGCTGCATGATAATCAATACGACAACAACAATTAAGTAGTCCCCTTGAATCGAAAACACATGTCAGAATTTTGGTTGACATTTTATGAGATAGGGAATCCACTGTATGTGCACTTTTTGGAAATACCAAGAAATACGCGATTGACAGGGTTTCTTGAAATCCTGGTCCATTGTGAGCTAGCCAGGCCTATATGGCACGAGTATTCAGGTTGCACCTGATCTCACCTCTGGTCCAGTTGACTCTCTGCTGACACCAGATCCAAGAGGTGATGGAATAGAGAGCGACAGAGAGAGAGAGAGAGAGAGTTGTAGGGGCTGCAACTATCACTTAAAATTATTTCGCACGCACAACCTGCTATGGTGTACATTTGCATTAACGACGCTCAAACTGGCCCAAGTCACGTGGATCCCCCTAGCCAGATTATTTTTTTAAAGTTCCCTGGTATATCACGATTAAAGCGTTATCACAATAACACACAACAAGCAATCAAATTACTTGCAGTTTTTATATTCAGCTGCACACTTATTGTAAGCATTGTGGTCCACAGTAACCCGAAAGTTAGCAGTAAAACCTCCATTATCACGGAGCCTACCTACGGTGCAAATAAATCCGAGTCGGGTCTGTCTGGCCACTCAACAGCACAACACATTGCAGCACATCTCGTTTTTAAAACTCTACAGTCCTGATTGGCCGGTGTCTCGTGTGACAAGGTCGGCAACCGGGTTTCAGTAGCGAACAAGCAAATACTGGAGGACGTTCAAAGATCGAATTGCGGTACAGCTCTGGACTTGGGGCCTTTGGTTCTGGCCTGGACTCCTTGCAGGTAGTCGCATGACCACAGGTAATGATACAGGAGGGAACCCTGACAAATACAGTGGAGACTGAAATGTTTTATCAGCCCTCGTCAGACAGTCAGTACTCAACTCCAGATTTGCATGACATGTGAGTCGAACCCGGATGTTTTGGGTATTGCACGTTTATAATTAAAATGCTCTAACGCTCAGTCGTGGACTCATTTTGGTAAGGATAAGTTATGTGCCCCCCGGAAGAAGACACGGGAATAGGAACGCCCTACCCAAATGTCACATCCATGGCCCTGTGCATGATTGCAGAAAGGAGGAATGTTTCCGTGCCATAACCTGACTAGTAGTCCCAACATAGACATACAACATAGTCGTTATCTTAATTCTCACCCTACGCTGAACTCTAACACTAAAGGTACCACTAAACCTAAACTTAACCCTAACTATAACTTTAAACCCAGCACCAATATATCGGTAATTTGATGCGGGTCCTGGGCTCATATCCTTAACCCCGTCTTTATTCCTATAACAGGCCACTTCGTTGTCATGAAAGGACACGAGTGATAGCGGGGACTAAACAACGGAGAGGTGATTAGCTAGGCTGCTCTAACAGATCCCTTCGCGTTTTCAAGCTTTTTGCCTGCCCTGTTGTATTCCTTGTGCGGGTCACACCACCCTTTTGGTCTCCCTAGTGGATAAGCGTTTAAGAACGCTCGATAAACAGTTGCCTCGATAAACAGTTAATGGGTGGGCTAGCTTAGGTGGTTGAGAAAGATAAGGTAAGACATTCTAATAGACAAACAGAAGTTGAATGATATCCTCTCAGCGCATCCATCGTACGCATCCATCCATGCAACACAGTTAAAATTCTTAACATATACAAGCTGTTTTTTGCGTCTTGGGGTAACTTGGGTGCAAGCAAATGTCTACGTCTCCAACTGACACCTTGGATTTCAACAAACGAGTCGCTAAAACAACGAAGTTTACTTAAAGACGAGGGAACCCCCGCGGATAAAAACGATCTCGCCTGTCCAGATTGAATGCCGGCACAAACAGAGGCTAAGGGATGATTATCTAAATTCCGCCCCAACTTTTCCACCGTAGGCCGTCTTTATTTCGACGTAAAACGTGCAAAATACAAAATTCCAATTTCATTTTATACATCAGCGTAAACGCAGTGCTCCAAAACCCGGCTTGCGATTCTGTCTGTACATTGAATATTAGTAGAGAGCCTGTATTAAAGGAATCTTCTAACTAAAGCCACAACAACTAATTCATCACTTAAGTGAAGCCAACCAAACCAGGCATCTGAGAAACCAACCGAATCATGGGTTTCGGCGATTTTAAAATGCTGGCAGAATAAATGTCTCTAACTGAGGGCTTGAAACCGTAACATTTTGTTCAAATGAACCATCTAGTGTACAAAGCCTGAACATACTACTGATAAAGCTGTTAAGTCAGGGAAAAATTATTCAAGCCATAATGCGCGTTGAACCTGGTTGCAAAAGAACAAGTACCAAGGCTCTGGCCCGAATTTGGTGAAAGGGCTTTTTATCTGTCATTTTAGTCCTTAGCTAGGTTTACAACAGCTTTTCAAAGTTTTAACAGTGGTTTAGAAGGCGTATTTAATCAATGTGCAACGGCATGAAACGGGGTAGGTTTTTGTTTGAACCAAGGAAGTGGATCTTACGAAAAAGAGGTGAAAGGTATTGTGTGCATCCTTCGTTTGTCCTGCAGGCAGAAGAGCCGAAGTCGATGCATCTTCCAAAAGAGACTCAGTGATTCAATTTACCCACTAACGAACAACAGTGACTTATTTACGTTTCCTCCAACCTTTGTTATAATTCTGTCATCTTTCCTTGTAAGCTCATCCTTCTCTTTCTGTAAACCGCTGTTGGATAACTTATAATACAACAATATCAGCCCTTATTATTATTTCTCCTCATAAACTTGATCCCTTTTAATTGTTTTTTTGAAAAATGGGCGTTGTCGACAAATTATCCAACTCCAATTCTGTGAGTCATTCAGAGGAGAAGACTGTCCTACCGAGAGTAACAATTACAGAGATGGATCCTACAGAGACTACAAACCCCATGGTCGGTCCGTCTACTACAAATGTTTTGATGTAAGAAAGGCAGAACATCTAGGTAAACTTAAGTCTCTACATATTACCAAAGGAAAGTTCTACGGTTGTTAGACTAGACCTACCAGCAGGTTGACTGGAACATAAGGTGATACTTAAGAGCGCCTAATAGATGGCTCAAGTTCCCTCCCCTTTCAAGCATTTTAAAAGTTAACATTTAGTCGTTAAAGGAAATAAAAGCTGCCCTAGTTGTGCGTTTGGCTTTAAGATACTCAATGTCCAGATGACACGGTTTCAACTCCCGGCTCATCCTTGGTTCCTCCGAAGGTGGGATTTAGATATGGCCAGGTGGCCATGACAACTAAGTCAAAAGCAATCACTTTTGTCTCCCCGAATTTGCAGATGCCCTTTTCAATTACTTCAAAAAATTAACTGGTTTTAGCTGACATCTGAAAGTGCGACGCACGATGTCAAAAGGATTACCTTCTGTTCTTGGCCAGTCTCGGTGATCAGGCAGGATATTCGGCCCACATGGGAATTCTCATTATTCTTACCACACGCATTCTCCTGTTACCAGTTTCGTCGTTGTGATTCCAGCAAACGATGTTTGCCTTAATTCTTCACACCTTTTAGAATCAATCCATAATGAAAGGAAAAGCTGTCTCAATTTGACTATCCTCAGACAGTGAAAGAAACCTGAAAAGGTAATGACTTTCCAGCAAAAGAACTCCTCTGAAAATGACCTACTTTACCAAATGAAGCAGCAGAATACCCTCGAAGAAAGTCGTACTGACCTTGTAATTTTGAACACAAGTAGATCATGCATTTGGTGTATCTCGTCTGCTGGAGTCTCGAGAAAATAAGTTTTATATAAGTTAAGGAAATCAGTTGTACTATGCTTACCTTATGATATCCCTGGATAAAAGATGCGATTTTGAAGTTTGAATGGCTTTAGTGTGCCATGGAGATATGAAGAAGTCGAAAGTAACGATGTTTTCATTGGCCACATCATATGCTACGATCATTACCTTTGGCAACTGTTAATTCTGTAGGTTGTTATATAACACTTAGAAGCTTTTATATTAGGCCTGAAGAAGTTTTCCCTTCGCACTGGTAAAGTCCCTAACTAATCGAACATCTAGATCGCATTTACGTTTAATTGAATAAACTGATTATTTCCAAGACCTGCTTATTTCCGAACTTTGGACTTCGAAAAGTCATGGTTACCTCAGGAATATTTCGGAATTTATGACGATGCCTAAAGCCGTTAGGAGGAGCCTTCCCAACAGATTCTATCACACACCACCCTAACAACTCTTCCCACACTGCACTATCGATCGACCCATAGGGCGTGCGTATGGTGATATCGCGCAATCTGCCGGCAGGGACTAGTGCTCTACTCAATCATCGGGAAACGTCGGAAAGCCAGTCGAGATGCTAACCCCTCAAGGACGCTATCGGATTGGTCCAATTGCAGCCCAAACTCGTAAATATTCGTACGTTCTTTTTTGCCTTAAATACGCTGTAATAAGATATCAATAAACTTCTACTCCTCCCCCATTGCTATTAGGTTTTCCTTTGGGGATTCGATCGAGTTGTTGGACGGCGACCATCAAGGTTTGAGGCGAGATCATAAAAATTGGCGACACAAAACTCACTATGTCTATTTCCGCGGAGCAATTGGTATCTATCCTGCAGCAAAAGCAGGGTCAGTTCGAGGCAGTCCACTTGAAGATGATAGAATCCATGATGCAACAATTCAGTTAGCATTTTCCTGATCCAGAATCCTGCGAGAACCAGTCCACTTCAGCTGAAGCAGTTGCTGCTTGCATCACTGAATTTATTTATGATCCCGATTCTGGTGTGACTTTCGGTGCCTGGTTTAAGCGTTGAGGAGATAATTTCCGCATTGAGTTTGCCAAAGCCGATGATGCATGGAAGGTGCACAATACCCATATTGGGCACCAAAGAGCACGAGCGGGACACTTACATGCTCCTGCCGAAAAACCCTAGTGAATTCACATTCGATGAAACCGTTAAACAACTTTCAGAGATCTTCGGGGAGAAGTCGTCACGGTTGAATATTCGCTACCATTGCCTCGAACTTGTGATTAACGATATAAACGATTTTTTGACGCTCACCAGTATTGTCAGGCGCGAGTTTGAAATGTCCAAACTGCTAACGATGACAGAAGATGCATTTAAGTGCCTCATCCTCGTGTGCGCTCTTCAGCCACCGCGTAATGCTGAAATCAGAACTCGTCTACTCCGCGAAATTGAACAGGACCCAGACTCCAGCCTAAAGACATTGGCTGCCGAATATCGGCGACTCAAGAATCTTAACAATGATTCTACCATTGTGGAACGATCCAGTTCCTCACTTGCCACCACGAGCGTCCATGCTATCACCCACACAAAGTCGGTGTCACTTCACAAGTCCCAAGACTCAAACCCTATAAAACCACCAACTGCATATTGGGAATGCGATGATTGGCATTTCTTTCGTTTCTGTCCATTCAAGAAGCACGTTTGTCCAAAATGCCATAAGCGAGGGCAGAAGGAAGATTACTGTCCAGCAGGCCGAGCCTCCAAATCAATGAGGCGTCCTAAATATTCTGAAGTCCACTCCAGTCCGAAATTCACACTCCATCCTGGACACGTTCAAGACTGAGTTTGAGGCACAGGTAAAGAATGAAACGGTTATTATCAATGGAAAACCAGTATGCCTCCAGCTCGATACGACCTCAGACATCACACTCACCTCCAAACCTCCGATGCTCACATCAAAGAAGAAGGCGTTAAATGTTTCTGGATGAATTCTCCGAATCACGAGAGAGCTTGAATGTGACGTTTCTTTTGATGGCATTCAATTCAAGGGAGCATACTTCCTCAACAACCGCCCAAAACTTAATTTACTTGGCGTTGACTGGATCTAGAAACTCGGTTTTCTGGAATCGCCACTCAATCGTGTTTGCAATAGTGTGCAGTCATCTCAGTTGAGTCCAGCCAAATCGAATCAGCTAGCTGCAAAGCTGATTTCTTCTCTACAGGAGAAATTGACCTCAGTTTTTCAAGACAGTCTTGGTTGCTGCAGCAAGATGAAGGTCATTCTACGTTTTCAACCGAATGCAAAACCTGTGTTTCGACTGAAAAAACCAGTACCTTATACCGCACTTACAGTAGTCGACCAAAAACTTGAGCACCTTCAGCAAGTTGGTGTGCTTCCGCATGGTCTGCGCCCATTGTGGTCGCCAAGAGTGCTACCGGAAAAGTTCAAATCTATGCTGATTTCTCTACCTGTCTCAAAGCCACCCTGAACACACATCAGTATCCCCTACCGGTGCCGGAAGATCTTTTTATAAAGCTAAATGGTGGAAATGTTTCGCCAAACTTGATCTATCTGATGCATACTCCCTAATCGAGGTAGCCGAAGAATCCCCGGAGATTCTGACTATTAAAACACACCGCAGTTCGTTCCAGCTCACCCGCTTGCCATTTGGTGTTAAGACCGCTCCCGTCATCTTCCAGAAAGTCCTGAACACCATTCTGACGGGCACTGAGGGAGCCGCTGCCTATTTGGATGATATCATCATCATTGGCTCAAATCCAGATTAATTGTTGCAACACTTGGAGACTGTACTCAGTTGGAATTAAGGACTATGGCTTTCACCTGCGTCTGGACAAGTGCAATTTTTCATACCTTCTGTGAAATACCCCAGTTTCATAATAGGTCAAGACGGTCATCACCCAGATCCAGAAAACATCGACGCCATCAAGCAGATGCCACCACCAAAGGACGTAAATTCCTTACGCACTTTCTTGGGTCTCATGAGCCAGTACGGTTCATTTCTTCCGGAAATGCACCGCCTTCGTCATCCGATGAATCAACTACTCAAGAAAGATGTCAAATGGATCTGGTCGCGAGTATGTGAACAGACCTTTGAAGAAGCGAAAACAATTCAGTTCAGTTCAGTTCAGTTTTATTAAGGGAAATATAGGCGAAGCCTTTGAGCTGCCTATTGATGTCAATGACACTGCAACTTAAAAAGGCTCACATATAAGGGACGTTGGACAAAGGGTTATCTCCCCGACACACTGCAGAGCATCTGACAAACAATTATAAAATAATGTTACTCAAAAATAGCAAGTAGTATGTTATATGACGCTGAAATTGTAGATGGGAATATGTTTCAGGAAATGTGTTAGTTTCGGATGTCGTGGTGGTACTGGTCAAACTTCCGCTTGAAAGTTTTAACGGACGGGGACATGATTATGTCCGCAGACAGAGCATTCCAGGCCTTAATCACTCTGTTAAAGAAGAAGAATCTTCTTGTGTCGAGTCTTGCACCTGTCACATGTAGTTTAATGGAATGTCCTCGCAAAGTAGTGGTAGTGGCCAGCTCAAAGAAGTCGCCAGATGCAAGGCAACAATCCTGACCCCACAGCATGCGGAAGGCTTGTATAAGGTCACCGCGTAGCTGTCTATAGTCCAGAGGAAACAGATCAAGATTATACAATCGTGTCTCGTAAGGCAGGCAGCTATGACCTTGAACAAGCTTGTTTGCACGTCTTTGGACTTTCTCAAGGGTGCTGTGGTCTTTGACAGACCACGGTCTCCAGGCTTGTATGGCAAATTCCAATTGTGGTCGCACGAACATCCCGAAGACCTTATTAAAGCACTCTTTTTCGAACTTTGCCAACGCTCGCTTAATAAGATACAAGCTTGACATGGCAGATTTTGCTACTTTTGAGCAATGGAACGATGGCTTCAGTGTGGGTGTGATCCATACTCCTAGATCTTTCTGAGCCTCTACCTCTGGTAGCGGTGTGTCGTCCAGATAGTAAATTCTTTGGTGCCCGGAACTGGTTCTGCCGAATCGCAGAATATTGCACTTGGTAGCATTGAATGGGAGGAGCCAGTTGTGCGACCATTCCTCGAGTCGATGCAAGTTCACCTGTAGATTTGCTTCATCAGCTGCGTTGTGGATGACCTTCCAAAGCTTTATACCGTCAGCAAACATGGCGGTATCCCAGTCCAAGCCAGTTACGCAGTCATCAATGTATATAAGGAAGAGGATAGGGCCAAGAACGGAGCCCTGAGGAACCCCAATCTCAACCGCCACCTCCGCCGATTGTTGATCGCCAAGACGGACAATCTGAGATCGCCCAATCAAGAAGTTTTCGATCCACTTCAAAAGCTTGCCCCTTACCCCAATACGGTTGAGTTTGTATAGGAGACGTTGGTGAGGCACGCTATCAAAGGCCTTCTTGAAGTCTATGTAGACTGCGTGCATTACATTTCCTTCATCGACCGCTCGGGTCCATCGTTCCAGACAGTAGAGAAAATTAGTTAAACATGACCTCCCTCTGCGGAATCCGTGCTGCGCGTCAGAGAGAAGATGATGCCGCTCCAGAAACTGCATTAGTTCACGTTTGATTATTCGCTCCATAATCTTGCAACATATGGAGGTGAGACTTACTGGCCTGTAGTTATTTACGGAAGCCCGGCTGCCACTTTTATGTATCGGGGAAATCCACGCGGTCTTCCAATCGGGTGGCAATCTGCCTGCAGCGAGGGAGGCTTGGAAGAGTAGACACAAAGTTTCTGCCAACTATATGGCCAACTCCTTCAACAACTTTGCCGGTATTACATCAGGACCTGGCGATTTGGTTTCGTCAATGTTGAGCTCTGATTTACTGCTCACACACTTCAACCCCGATCTGAAGATTGTCGCTGCAGCAGACGCCTCCAACTATGGAGTAGCGTTGTAATTTCACACGCCTTCCCCGATAACACAGAAAAGGCTATTTGCCATGCAGCAAGGTCGCTAACGTCTGCGGAACGCAACTACGGACAAATTGAGAAGGAGGCCTTGGCCATTATCTTTGCCGTTAAGAAGTTCCACAAGATGTCTTATGGCCGCCAGTCCACCCTTCTAACGGACCATAAGCCTCTTCTTACAATTTTTGGCTCGAACAAGGAATTCCCTTGTATTCGCCAAATCGTCTTCAGCGATGGCTACCATGCTGCTGGGCCAGGCAGACGCACTCTCGCGCTTAATAAATTCGCGGACTAAGGAACATGAGGACACAGTCATAATGTCTGTCTCCATTGAATCCGTGAATTCCATTCACGCATTCCCTGTCACTTTTGAGGAAGTCCAAAACATAACCCATCCTGAAAAACTGTTGAGACAAGTCATTAAGTACCATCGCACGCAGTGTTCTGCAAATCTTTCTGGAGAACGAGGACATTCTTGGTCCACCGGTAATGACTCTATCATGTTCAATGAACGTATCGTTGTTCCACAGAAACTGCAACAAAGGGTCCTGAGGCAGTTTCACATGGGACATCCGGTCATCAGCCGCATGAAGGCTCTCGCTCGCAGTTATGTGTACTGGCCCCACGTGGACCAACTAATTGGAACAATAGCTGGCCCGCTCATGCACCAAATGCGCCTTCGCATCTAAGGCACAAACGAAGAGCACACTCAAGGCATGGCTTGTCCCACAAGCCCCGTAGTCCAGGGTCCACATCGATTACGCTGGACCGATCAATGGCCAGAACTTCCTTATCGTCGTCGACGCATACAGCAAATGACCGGAAGTCTTTCACGTAGAACACACGATAACCGGAGCCACAATCAACCCTCTTCGACGACTGTTCAGCAGCCTTAGTCATCCCGAAACTTTAGGGAGCAATAATGGAGGGCAGTTCACATCAGCCGCCTTCGATAGATTCTGCGAGCAAACAGGCAGTAACCACTTGCGTTCGTCACCATATCACCCGCAGTCCAACGGACAGGTCGAACGATTTGTCGACACGTTCAAGCGGGCTCCCCAGAAGTCAAAAGGAGAGATAACAATGGAAGAGGATCTCGAAACGTTCCTGTTGAACTATCTGGCGGACTAAAACTTTAACGCTCCACATGGTGTCTCTCCTGGAGCGCTACAAGGTGGACATTGCTGCTCTCAGCGAGACCCGATTCTCTGCGCAGGGTCAGCTGGAGGAGATGGGTGACGGCTACACCTTTCTCTGGAGCAGCCGGCCAAAGGCAGAGCAACGCGACACTGGTGTTGCCTTTGCCATCCGGAACGACATCGTGGGACGTCAGCCCTGTCTGCCACAGGGTATCAATGATCGTTTGATGAGCCTCTGCCTGACTCTTCGGGGAGCCAAATTCACCCCCATCATCAGCGCCTACGCTCCCCCATTGACGAGCTCTGATGCGGTGAAGGACTAATTCTACGAGGACATGCACGCCATGCTGGCGACTGTGCCGAAGGTGAACAAGTTAATTGTCCTTGGTGACCTCAACGCCAGCGTCGGGACGGACGACGCTGCCTGGCAGGGAGTGCTGGGTCCCCACGGTCTCGGTAGCTGTAACGATAACGGCCTGCTTCTTCTGCGAACGTGTGCGGAACACCGTCTCCTGCTGACCAACACCTTCCGCCCTCCGACGCGGGAGAAGGCCAAGTGGATTCACCCTTGGTCGACAGGACATGCTGGTAACCAAGGCGATCCCCGGTCTCGACGGATGGTCGGACCACCGCCTTGTCAGCTCCAAGATGAGGCTTCTTCTGCAACCATGCAGAAGACCCCAAGGTAAGTTGAATACTGCTTTTTTGAATATGCCTGCTCACCATCTCCATTTCAGCAACGAACTGGCCGACTGATTAGCCAACCTTCCAGTCGCCGACGTGGACATCTCCATAGAAAACCGCTGGTGTCTGCTGAGGGACCCCATCCAAGCCACCAATCGGGATGTCCTCGGCCGCGCACGTCGTCAGTTCCAAGACTGGTTCGATGACAATGACGCAGTTATCAACGCTCTGCTCGTCGAAAAGAACCAATTGCACAAAGCCTATGTCGATCGCCGTACCGTTGCAAACAAGACAGCCTTCTACCGAAGTCACCGCCTTGTACAGCAACGGCTGCGAGAGATGCAGGAAACCTGGATGACGCGCAAAGCCAAGGAAATCCAAGGGTTTGTGGATCGAAACGAATGGAAGAACTTCTTCGCCGCCACCAAGGCTGTCTATGGACCTCCCGTCAAAGGCACCGCCCCTCTTCTCAGTGCCGATGGCAGGATGCTACTCACTTAGAAGACACAAATCCTGAAGCGATGGGCAGAACATTTAAAAAGCGTTCTCAATCAGCCCTCTACCATCTCCGACGCTGCCATCGATCGCCTGCCTGAAGTGGAAATCAACGCCAACCTTGATCTTACGCTCTCTCTCCAGGAAACCATCAGAGCCGTGCAGCAACTCTCCAGCGGGAAAGCATCTGGCTCGGACGCGATCCCTGCTGAGATTTACAAGCATGGCGGACCCCAACTGATGAACCGACTCACAGTGCTCTTCCAGGAGATGTGGCACCGAGGGCAAGTCCCTCAGGATTTCAAAGATGCAACCATTGTCCACCTCTACAAGAAGAAAGGGAACCGCCAACTCTGCGACAACCACCAAGGAATCTCGCTGTTGAACATTGCCGGAACGATCTTCGCCCGCATTATCCTTAACCGCCTGAACGCTCACCTGGAGCATGGACTGCTCCCGGAAAGCCAATGTGGCTTCCGGTGACACCGAGGAACAATCGATATGATCTTCGCCACTCGCCTGCTGTAAGATAAGTGCCAGGAGATGCAGAATCACCTCTATACTAACTTCGCGGATCCGACGAAAGCCTTTGACACGGTGAATCGCGACGGGCTGTGGAAAATCGTGCAGAAATTCAGCTGTCCTGAACGTTTCAGGTATATGGTACATCAGCCTCACGACGGGATGATGGCGCGCGTTACTGACAACGGGACAGTATCCGAAGCATTCGCAGTGACCAACGGAGTGAAGCAGGGCTGCGTCCTTGCATTTACCCTCTTTAGTCTCATGTTCGCTGCCATATTAATTGAAGCCTACTGTGAAGAACGCCCTGAGATCCGCATTGCCTACCGGATGGACGGCCGACTCCTCAACCAACGTCGGATGCACTTCCGCTCGCGTGTCTCCGCAGCCACCATCCACGAATTTCTCTTCGCTGACGACTGCTCACTCAATGCAACGACAGAAGAGGAAATGCAAAGGAGCATGGACCTCTTCGCTGCTGCCTGTGACAACTTCGGACTTCGCATCAACACTGAGAAAATGGCTGTGATTCATCAGTCGCCACCCAATACCACCTACTCCACAGCTCATATCAATGTCAATGGCGCCCAACTAAAATCTGTGGATGCCTTCACGTACCTTGGCAGCAATCTCTCCCGCAGCACCAAAATCAACGATGAGATCACCCATCGGATCGCCAGCCAGCCAAGCGTTTGGACGCATGCAGAATATGGTCTGAAATCGACACGGTCTCCACCTCAGCACCAAACTCAAGATGTTTAAAGCTGTCATATTGCCAACGCTGCTGTATGGAGCGCAGACGTGGATGATCTACCTAAAGCAGGCGTGGAAGCTCAACCACATCCAGCTCAGCTGCCTTCGCAGAATAATAAAGCTGACATGGCAAGACAGGATACCGGACACGGAAGTGTTGGAACGAACAGGCCTTCTCAGCATTTATGCTCAGCTGAAACAACTGCAACTGCGATGGAGCGGCCACCTTGTGAGGATGGATGACGAATTACTACCAAAACGACTCTTCTATGGGTCATACTCGTCGACAAAAGGTTAAGTATGACGGTACAAGGAAACTCGGAAGACTTACCTGAAGCAACTGCAGATCAACCCGGTGACCTGGGAGGACCTCGCCCGGAACCGACCTGCTTGGAGAAGGACAGTGAAGACAGGGCAGTAATCTACGAAGCCAACAAGATCGTCGCCGCCAAGACCAAAAGAGCGGCACGAAAGTCACCAGCGCCCCGGACCAACACCACCAATGCCCAGGCCCTTCCAACATGCCCGCGCTGTCAACGTACCTTCCATGCGCGAATCGGCCTGGTCGGACAACTTCGAACGCAATGCACCAACAATCCGACAATTCCAACTTCTACATCTAATTCTGCCAGCACTCCTTCGGACTCCCCCTCCCTCACCCCTGGCATCAGTTTCATTACTCTCATCATCATAGAGCCCACATCCCAATACTCATCACCTCTTACCTCTACCACCGCCACCGACGCCACCACCACCACCAACACCACCACCACCACCACCACCACCACCACCACCACCACCACCACCACCACCACCACCACCAGCGATGGGGACTCTCTCCTAAACTGTCCTCATTGCGACCGCACATTCACCTCACGCATCGGCCTGATCGGTTACTAACGAATCCATCGTACAGAGACTGGTGAAACAGTGCCTGGGGCTCTGACATACAGTCGACGCGCCCGCCTCCACTGCACTCACTGCTCCCCCACATTAACACTCCGCATGGGCCTATTAGGACACATGGGCCTCCATGACAACCTGCGGTAAAACACCGGAGGCTTAGCCACATCAGTGCACACTACCTACACCAATACATAGACGACACCCTCACCAGCATTATATACCTGAGAATATCACGGTTTCCTAGAAACCGTGGCTTGGAAGGCTGCCAATCTGACGCTTACACCAGACCACGCCGACGGCCCAGTGTATGTGCTGTTTGTGTCGAGTGGCTGCCCAGTGGACTAGTGGACTGGGAGTCAGACGGCGATGGCTCCTCCTTATCCCCTGATTTAGTGAATCCTGGTGTGTGCGTTATGGGGGCCAGGTCGTGTTGTGGCGCGCGATGACGGGTACGCCGACCTGTCAGCCAATGTGCCTACTCCCACATCAGACAACTGACCGGCTCGGACCGTGGTTTGATTGTGGGGGTGGGGGAGAGAGTGAGATTGACGGCTCAGCGCATGTTCCTCACTTTAAACAATCTGACGCGCTTAAAACTATCACGGTGCGCTAAAAGCCGTGGTTTGGAGGTTGCTAACTGACGGGATAACTCGGACCGCGTGGTCAGCCCAATGTGTGTTTTGTGTGGAGTAACTGACTGGCGGACTGAGATTCAGGCAGCAATGGCTCCTTCATAATGTGGCCTTTATGGCACTCCCACTCCGTGGGATCCGAGCCAGGTGTGGTGGTATACCCAGGGGCGGCTCCGACCGCGCCAGCCACCTGTGCGCTCTCCCAATTCCGGCCGTCTTGACTCTGTCATGACATCGCGCTCAGTTGAGGGAGGGGGAGAGAGTGTGGTAACGATAAGCGCCGCGGTTGGAAGGTCGCCAAATGACAATCACACTCAGACCTCGCAGTAAGTTCAATTTTTATCGTGTGGAGCGGCTGACTGGTGGTCTGAGAGACGGGCTGAGATGGCTCCTTCTTAAAGTGACCTCCCGCTATCTCACACATGTGAGACGTAAGCCGTTCAACTTCCTGTTGTGTGAAATCCTGGTGCTTGTGTTTGGGTGGTCAGGTCATGTACGTTGTACAGGTAGACGAGGTCACCAGCAGCTGTGCCCACTTCCGCATCAGACAACTGACCGGCTCGGACAGTGGTTTGAATGTGGGGGCGGGGGAGACAGTGAGGTCGAAGGCTTAGCGCATGTTCCTCACTATAAATATTCTGACGCGCTTGAAAATATCACGGTGCGCTAAAAGCCGTGGCTTGGAAGGTTGCCAACTGACGGGATAACTCGGACCACGTGGTCAGCCCGATGTGTGTTTTGTGTGGAGTGGCTGTCTGGTGGACTGAGAGTCAGGCTGCAATGACTCCTTCTTTATGTGGCCTTTATGGCACTCCCATTCCGTGGGATCCGAATAAGGTGTGGTGGTACGCCCAGGGGTGGCTCCGGCCGCGCCATCCACCTGCGCCCTCTCCCATCTCCGGTCTTATTGACTTTGTCATTACATCGGGCTCAGGTGGGGGAGGAGGAGAGAGTGCGGTAGATGCAGCGCAATTCTACTATCATTTTAAACTAAATCGCGTGCAAGTGACCGTCCCTGCACCAATCTTCTGTGGAGCATACGGTGGACATCGTCAAAATTGACGGTCGAACTGTCGTGTGTTTGTGTAGGGGGTATAGGGATACTAGCTATGGGTAGCATCACAGTGGTAGTATTTGTTCGCTTCATCTGTCTCGTATAGGTGGTGAATTCTCATTTGGCCGCCTCTAGCTGGTACCCAACTGTCACCTGTGGCTCCTCGAAGCGGGTTCTTCCAAGTGACCACACTCTGGGCAACCGCCACGACTGGCGAACTAAATCATGTCAAAGTCTTCGGTGTTGTTTGTGTACGTCTGCTCACTTCTCCCTCTCCCGTCCCCGCTGTTCCCCCCTCTCCTCTTCCCAGCCCAATCCCCTCGCCCCTCCTACTTCTTCTCCTCTCTCTCTCTCCTCCTCTCCTTTCCTCTTACTTCTTCCCTTCTCCCTCGCTCCTCACCCTTCCCTCCTCCCCCACGGTCAAAAAAGTCCTACGGCGAGGGCGACATGCAATTATGTAGGCCGCACAGGCGAATCGGTCGTTCTCTCACTAACCCAAATCGTGACCCATAGTGGAGTTCGGTAGCAGCCCTATTTAGGGACAGCACTGCTTACCCCTCGCGGGTATCACGACAGCTGCAGCAGACCGTAGCTAGCAGACTGTAATTATATGCGGTCAACAACAACTCCTCTCCCAATCGCCCCCCACCGTACCCTCCGGGGTACCCCCTGGACTGCTTGAGTGAGCTTGCTCACTCTAGCAGCCTGGAATGTTCGATCCGTTTTAGACAATCCCAGGAGCAACCGACCGGAACGGAGGATAGTGCTAGTCGCTTGCGAACTGGCGTGCTACAAGGCGGATATCGCTGCTCACAGCGAGACCCGATTCTCTGAGCAGGGTCAGCTGGAGGAGGTGGGCGCCGGCTACACCTACTTCTGGAGCGGCCGGCCGCCGGCAGAGCGACGCGACGCTGGTGTCGCCTTTGCCATCCGGAAAGACATCGTGGGACGTCAGCCCTGTTTGCGCAGGGTATCAATGATCACCTGATGAGCCTCCACCTGCCTATTCGGGGAGACAAAGTCGCCACCATCATCAGCGCCTACGCTCCCCCAATGACGAGCTCTGATGCGGCGAAGGACAAATTCTACGAGGATCTGCGCGCCCTGCTGGTGACTGTGCCGAAGGCGGATAAGTTAATTGTCCTTGGTGACTTTAACGACCGCGTCAGGACGGACCACACTGCCTGGCAGGGAGTGCTGGGTCCCCATGGTCTCGGTAGCCGCATAGATAATGGCCTCCTTCTTCTGCGAACGTGTGCGGAACACCGTCTCCTGCTGACCAACACCTTCTTCCGCCTACCGATGTGGCAAAAGGCAACCTGGGTACACCCCTGGTTGAGACAATGGCACCTCTTGGACTATGTTCTCGTCCGGAGGCGAGATCGACAGGACGTGCTGGTGACAAAGGCGATCCCCGGTCCCGACGGATGGACGTATCACCGCCTTGTCATCTTACAGATGAGGCTCCGAATTCAACCCCAACGAAGGTTCCTAGTTAAACAACCGCCAGGCAAGTTAAATACTGTTGTGTTGAATTTGCGTGCTCACTGTTTTGCTTTCAGCAACCAGATAACTCAGAAACTGGAGAACCTGAATGCTCCAGATTATAATGCCACTGTAGAGGCAGGATGGTGTAAACTGTGGAACATCATCCAGTCCACCACCATCGATGTCCTCGGACGCGCACGCCATCAACAGCAGGACTGGTTTTGTCGACAATGACGCTGATATCAGCAATCTACTCGTGGAGAACAATCGACTACACGTGTGTTCGACAGTTGATTACGACGACGTGCACCGAATGCTCCACGGAAGGGTCCCGCAGGGACGGTGACTTGCACGTGATTTAGTTTAAACTGAAAGTAGACTTGCGATGCATCTACCGCACTCTCCCCTCCTCCCCCACATGAGTCCGGTGTCATGACAGAGTCAAGAAGAATGGAGATGAGAGAGGGTGCAGGTGTTGGTGCGGCCAGAGCCGCCCCTGGGCGTACCACCACACCTGACTCGGATTCCACGGTGTGAATGCCATAAATGCCACATTAAGAAGGAGCCACTGCAGCCTGACTCTCAGACCACCAGTCAGCCACTCCACACAACACACATTGGACTGACTGTGAGGTCTGAGTGTAATTGTCAGTTGGCAACCTTCCAACCTACGGTGCTTATCTTTACTCCACTATCTCCCGCCCCACTTGATCCTAGTGCCATCACAGAGTCAAGAAGACCGGAGGCGGGGGAGGGCGCAGGTGGCTGGCGTGGCGGGAGCCGCCCCTAGGCGTACCATCACACCTGGCTCGGTTCCCACGAAGTGGGAGTGCCATAAAGGCCTCATTAAGAAGGAGCCCTTACAGCCTGAATCTCAGTCCGTCAGTCTGCCACTCCGCACAAAACACACAAATTGGGTTGACCACGCAGTCCGAGTGTTCCCATCAGTTGGCAACCTTCCAAGCCACGGCTTTTAGCGCACCGTGATAGTTTCAAGCGCGTCAGCTTGTTTATAGTGAGGTAATGCGCTGAGCTGTCGACCTCACTCTCTCCCCCACCCCCACAATCAGACCACGGTTCGAGCCGGTCAGTTGTCTGATGTGGGAGTGGGCGCATTGGCTGACAGGTCGACGTATCCGCCTTTGCGCGCCGCAGCACGACCTGGCCCCCATAACGCAAATACTAGGATTCATTGAAGCAGGGGATAAGGAGGAGCCATCGCCGTCTGACTCCCAGTCCACTAGCCCACTGGGCAGTTACTCGACACACACAGTACATACACTGGGCCGATGGCGTGAATTGGTGTAAGCGTCAGATAAGCAGCCGTCCAATGCAGGATTTATAGAAAACTGTGTTGATGATGATGATGATGATGATGATGATGATGATGATGATGATGATGATGAGGGTGTTGTCAATGTATTGGTGTAAGAAATGTGGGCTGATATGGCTTAGCCTCCGCTGGTTTACCGCAGGTTGTCGTGGAGGCCCATGTGTCCTAATAGGCCCATGCGGTGTGTAAAGATGCGGGAGCAGTGAGGGCAGTGGAAGCGGGCTGATGCCACCAAAGCAGCCTTCTTCAAATGCCACCGCCTTGTATAGCAACGGCTGCGGGAGATGCAGGATGCCTGGATGGTCCGAAGGACTGAGGAAATCTAGGGGTATGCAGACCGCAGTGAAATGGAGAACTTCTTAAAGGCCATCAAGGCCATCTTCGGCTCCTGCATCAAGGGGACCGAACCACTGCTTAGCTTTGACGGCACAAAACCTCTGCAGAAGCGTCCTTCAATGCTCATCAGTCATCTCCGATGCTGCCATTCACCGGCTCCCTTAAGTGGACACTAACAATGACCTGGATCTTCCACTTTCCCTACCAGAAACCATCTTTACAGTGCAACAGATTTTCAACGGGAAGGCACCGTGATCCGACGCAATCCCGCAGGAATTCTACAGGCACGGTGGGCCCCGACTGCTGGCGGAACTCACAACACTCTTCCAGGAGATGTGGCGCCAAGGAGAAGTTCAGTTCAGTTCAGTTTATTAAGGGAAAGATAGGCAAACGCCTTTGAATTCCCTCTTGGTTACATTATGGCTAAAAAGGCTCTGGTTCATCATGCAAATGTAAAAAAGTTGGTTTACATAATAGCGTGCGGAAAATAAGCAGCTGTTGGCTAATCGAAGAGAATAAACATAATGTGTACTTGCATATTACGAGTAGCATGAGGACATGCTATTGTTGTTGACACGATTCTCGTGAGTGAGGCATATGCGATGAGTTTGAGATAAAACAAATGCTATAAAAATGGTACTGAAATATATAAAGTACTATTGTAATAATAAGAGTGTGACTAAGAAGATCTGGGGATATTATTTTGGGCACTGCTATACTGGTCCAGGTTTTTCTTAAAAAGCTCAACGGAAGTAGCCATAACAACATCCAGAGGCAGAGCATTCCAAGCGTCGACCGCTCTCTTTATTGTATCCAATCTGGCCCCAGCTACACGCAGTTTGAGTGGATGACCTCTCAAGTTCGTGGTTGTTGCTAACTGGAAGAAGTCTCCAGGTACGAGGCAGCAGCCCTGACCGCACATGATACGGAATGTTTGTATCAGGTCACCTCTTAGCTGCCTGTAACTCAAGGGAAAGAGATCAAGGTTAGCTAATCGGGTTTCATAGGGTAATGAGCCCTGTTCAGTCACAAGTTTGGTTGCACGCCTTTGAACCTTTTTGAGGATATTGAGATCCTTCGCGGTCCAGGGTCTCCAAGCTTGGATAGCGCACTCCAATTGCGGCCGCACAAAAGTTCGAAAGACTTTGGCAAAGCAGTCGTCATCAAAGGCAGAGAAAACCCGCTTGACAAGGTACAGGGCTGACATCGCAGACTTGACTACCTTTGAACAATGCAGCGAGGGTTTAAGGGAGCTCGAGATCCACACTCCCAAGTTCTTCTGCGCGTCAACTTCTTGCAATGGTATACCATTCAGGCAGTTATCCATGAGGTTCGGAGTGCTAGTTCTACCGACTCATAGAATAGTGCATTTGTTCTCATTGAACGGCAAAAGCCAGTCCTTTGACCATTGTTGAAGTCGGTTTAGGTTTTCCTGCAAATGCTTCACGTCGGCTGCAGTTCTGATGACCCTCCATAGCTTAATATCATCCACAAACATGGTGATATCACAATCCAGTTCATTGATGCAGTCGTTGACGTACAAAATAAACAGGGTAGGGCCAAGAACGGAGCCCTGGGGAACACCACTTTCAACCGCAACCTCCGTTGACTGCTGGTTACCGACATGGACGGTTTGAGAGCGGCCAAATAAGAAGCTTTTGATCCATCTGAGAAGAATACCCCTAATGCCTGTTCGGTTGAGTTTGTGCAGGAGTCGCTGGTGTGGGACACTATCAAATGCCTTCTTAAAGTCAATGTAGACTACGTGCAGCGCGTTTCCTTCATCAACTGCTCGCGTTCAATGTTCCAAACAATAGAGCAAGCTCGTTACGCAAGACCTGCCACTTCGGAATCCATGCTGCGCATCAGATAATAATTTATGTTGCTCTAAGAAGTGCATTAGCTCTCGCTTTATTATTTTTTCCATGATTTTGCAGCAGATGGAGGTGAGGCTAATTGGTCTGTAATTATTTGCGGAGACCTTGCTGCCACCTTTATATAGTGGTGTGATTCGTGCAGATTTCCAATCAGCAGGTAACATGCCTGCTTTGAACGAGGTTTGGAAAAGCATGGACAACGGTTTGGCCAGTTCCGCAGCAAGTTCTTTTGGTAAATTTGGCGGTATATCATCTGGGCCCGGCGATTTAGACTAATTCAGAGTCAACAGCTCTTTATGAACGTTTGCTTCGTCGAAAGATACAGCCTCTTTTGTAGGACCCTCATCTAAGTCGTTCTCGGGAGGATTAAATGCGCTTTCACTCGTAAAGATAAATATAAAGAATTCTGAAAGGTGCTCCGCTTTTGCTCCATCCTCACGAATCTCTAGGTTTTCGCTAGTCCTTAGTAAGGGAACTGGGTCCCTGTTACGCGTGCTCCTTCTAATGTTATTGTAGAATAACTTTGGATTTTCCACTGCACGGTTCAACAGGTATTTTTCGAAATCTTGTCGTGTCCTGAGAATAAGCCGTTTAACTTTGTTCCTTTGTGCCCAGTATGCATTTATGGACGCAGGATTCTCACCAGCGAGTGATTTCTTCCACAACCTCCGCTTTTTATTCACTTCTTTTTCAACGTTTGAGTCAGCCACTGGGGTCTTTTATCCAGTCTCTTATGTGAAATCGGGCAGTGGTTGCTGAGGCGAATATGCAATAACTCACTGAACCATTCCCAATCCTCGGTCGGATTGCCGGAAAAAGCTGATTCCTAGTTGATGTTTTTGAGTCGAGTCTTCATTTGATCAAAGTCACCACGCCAAATATTTCTTCTAAATCTGGTGGGCTGTTCAGGTACCGAAAACATTGAGATGTCCCAGTGAAGTACGACGTGGTCACTCCGACCTAGGGGAGGTAGACATTGCACCTCATCAATACTTTCTAGCGATTTCGTAAACACCAGGTCTAAACAGTTTGACTGCTGTCCCTCCCGTACCCTCGCTGAAAATAAGACGTGCTGAGTGAGGAATGACCTCAGTGTCATGTCCAATAAACGTCGGTCAAAAGCTAGTTCTGGACCGCATGCATATACTGAACTCCAGTCAATGAGCGGTGCATTGGCGTCACCCATTATTAAGACGTCAGATCGAGAGGCAAATCTTTGTAGCTCTTCTAACAGGCGAGCGTCAGCCTCGAAGTCACTTCTTGGTGGTCGGTAGACGGTCAGGACTTCAAGGCTGTGCGATCTCGACACCTTTATAGTGAGCCAAATAGCTTCGAAGCTGCATGCAAACTGTTCTGTTTTTTCTGACACTAGGAGTCCGTGTTTTACGTAGGTTACAACGCCTCCTGCCTGACGCCCTTCCCGATCTCTTCTGAATAGCTGGTAGCCTGGTATAGTTAACTCACGGTCGTCCACGTGGTTGGACAACCAGGTTTCTGTCAAGGAAATTACGTCTGGTGAGAGATCACAGACATGGATCTGCATCTCGTCAAACTTTGATAACATGCTTTGCGCATTGGTGTATATGAATTTTAACTTCCAGTTTAAGGGACATGTGGTTACGATGCGGCTCGAGCCTTCAGTTAATGCCTCGGCTGCGTGGTCATCCGTACCGGACCTGCCCAATGGAAGAATGGTGGACGCTGCCGAACTTGGTTGTTGTAGATAATCATATTCCGCTCCTCAGGATTTCAAAGATGCGACCATCGTCCATCGCTACAAGCGGAAGGGGAACCGGCATCTAGTTGCTCAACATCGCCGGGAAGATCTTCGCCCGTATCTTTCTCAATAGTCTGGACGATCTCATAAAGCAGGGACTGCTCCTGGAAAGCCAATGTGGCTTCCGCCGACACCACGGAACAACAGACATGATTGTAGCCGATCGCCAGCTACAAGAGAAGTGCCAGGAGATGCGAACTCACCTTTACACTACCTTTGTGGATCTGACGAAAGCCTTTGACGCGGGGAATTGTGAAGAACTGTGGAACGTCATGCAGAAATTCGGCTGCCCTGAGCGTTACACGCACATGGTGCTTCAGCTTCATGACGGGATGACGGCGCACCTCACTGTAAATGGGATGGTATCTGAAGCATTCGCAGGGACCAAAGGAGCGAAGCAGGGCTGCGTACTGGCCCCGCCCTCTAAATCTCATGTTCTCTCCTATGCTTATGGACGCCTACCATGACGAGCAGCCTGGGATCCGCATCGCCTACAGAACTGCTGGGCACCTTCCAAAAGTCGGCGTATGCAAGCCCCAACGCGTGTGTCTACGACTACAGTCCATTACTTGCTCTTCGCGGATGACAGGACCCTTGACACCGTGACAGAGGAGGACATGTAAAGGAGCATGGACCTCTTCGTCACAGGCTGCGCCAATTTTGGATTAACAATCAATCCCCGAATCAACGTCAACGGCGCTCAACTCAAATGTGGAACAATTTGCTTATCTGGGAAGCACACTGTCACGCAACACGAGAATCGATGACGAGGTTGCTCAACGGATCTACAAAGCCAGTCAGGCCTTCGGCCGACTGTAGGCTTCCATGTGAAATTGTCACGGTATTCTCCAGAACACCAAACTGAAAATGTACAAGGCCGTCGTCTTGACCATACTCCTATACGGGGTGGAGACCTGGACCGTCTACTTAAGCCAAGCCACGAAGCTGAACCACTTCCATCTCAGCTGCCTCCGCAGAATACTGAAGCTAATATGGCAAGACAGGTTTCCGGACATGGAAGCCCTGGAGCGGACCGGAATCCTCAGCATCCACGCCATGCTCAGGCGAGCTCAACTGCGAAGAATTGGCCACCTGGTGAGAATGAACGACGAGCGACTACCCAAACAACTTTGCTCCGGAGGTGTCGCTACGGGTGCTCGCCGACAGGGAGAACAAAAACGACGCTAAAATGACATTTTGATGAAATCTCTGAAGCAACTGCAAATCAACGTGGCGAACTGGGAGGACCTCACCCAGAAGATGCGTAAAGACTGGTGCAGCATTATGCGAAGCCAACCGGATCGTCACTGGTAAGGCTGAAAAGGTGGCTCGCAGGTCACAAGCGTCCCGGATCAACACTGCCAATGCCCAAGCCCTGCCAACGTGCCTGTGTTGCCAAAACACATTCCGCGGGCGAATCGGAGATCTTCGAACTCAATGCAACAACAATCCCACAACATTAACCTCTGCCACACCCACCACCCCCACCACCTGTACCAGCAGTTGGGCGTCGGTACTAACCTGCCCTCTTTGTGATCGCACATTCACCTCACACATTGGCCTGGTTGGTCAATTCGAATCCACCCCACAGAGACTGGCGAACTAGTGCCTGGAGCACCAACATACGGCGTAGACCGCCGCCTCCAATGCCCTCACTGCCCACGTGCATTCACTCATCGCATGGGCCTGATCGGTCACATGGGCATCCACGAAAGTGGAATCTACCGTGCTGCCTACACATCTTGTGCACCCATCAACACTTCCCCTAGCCCTCCCATGAGCGTGACTACCAGTTTGTTTAGAAAATCCTGTTTGGGCAGTCAGGTTGCTGTATCAGAATTGGTGGACTGAATATGTTGCAGTAGGCTGGGCGGGTAACTTGAGATAGTTGCGATTTAACTCACGAATCGGAGTGGGGTCTTCTAGCTCAGGTGGTTAGAGCGTAAACTGTACGTAAGCCATGCCCTTGCTGTCATGGGTTCGAATCCCACCGAGGCCGCGGGGTTTTTCCAAATAGGTCAAGTGAATAAAACACAGGTAATTTTGAGTTTGAAATAAGCTTTAAGGCGCTATTCTGATCAGCAGTCCCTGCAAACTTTCCGCAAATTAAATAATAACATATAAATATCTGCAAAATGTCTGTCGAGACCTCAGACAACCCACGGAAACCCAATCAGCTGGTTTTCGAACATTCTGAACCCCCACATGATCTATGGTCCAAAAGCTTGTTGACCGAGATCTGTGGTAATTAACTCACCTGAATCTGACATCCACCGATCACTGCTAACTGCGTAAATTAAATAAACCTTTCCCGCTCTACCTCAAGTCTCTACTTTCCATATCTTGAACTTTAGCCAGTTCACTTTCAGTAACGAAATATTTCAGTGACCCTCAACGCTGTTTTAGAATTTTCCTTTGCCTAGTCACTTTTGTCCTACAAGGGACTATCTGTCTCAAAAATATGCCCTCGAGCGCTTTTATGTTCCTCCGAGGCAGTGCTAGATCAACGGTATGCGCTCATAGCTTAGACGTGCGGCAGTCGAAGGCAGCATTTAACAATGTCGTAGTTTTGCCGTATTTGCAACCAGAGGGTTGTAACCTAGGCAATGCTGTTAAATATAAAATCCTTATGGCAGGTAGGCATTCACCGATCGGTTACAGGACTCACTCATCCCGTTGTGCTTTGGGGTTTAATCTAGGGTCCCGCCAGCAGCCGCGCAGCGGTTAGGGATATAGGCAGCATAACATGACTGAAAAAGACGAGGGAGACTGGAATGGCCATTTCTGGCTTATTAGCCGTCATCAGCCAGTCATACCCAACCCCAGGCGTTGTGGCACCTGAGGTCCGAACTTGCGACCTTTTAGTTATAAGTCCAACGCTCTACCCACTATCGGGAGCTCGCAGCAAAGGCTCAACAGTGCGGAATGACTTGCTTTTCGCTATCGGATCGCTATAAGAGGCAGACATTCGGACGGTGATTTACGCGGCGAAGGCCTGGTTACAAAATGAAAAGCTGGAAGGGCAAGTTTTCGCCAGACGTTGGAATAGGTACTCCCATGTATTAAAAGTGGCCTTGAGCAAAATTTCAAGAACCATCTACTCCCATACGTTAAAACTAACTTCACCTGCAATTAAGCACAATTCCATGTGTCTTAAAATGTGTTTTCCCTTCTAGGATCTGAAGGATAGATCTATGATAGAAGCAAACAGGCGTGTTCCAGGAAAGCAGTTCTGGTTTAGAAGATGCGATCACAAGATCTCCGATTCGCCCGCGGAATGTGTGTTGGCAACAGATGAGGATTCAATATGTAAATCTAATGGTTTTATTACTGCAAAGCAAGAACTTACCTGATGTACATATTATACCTAGGTTCGAATTTGTTTAATCAAAAACTTATGGATTGGAGTTTACGTTTAGAATTGGGCTTAAGGGCAAATATAAGGCATAAAAATCTGTTTATGAGTGAGGTATGCAGTTAGGGTTAGAGCTAAGAGTGATGTTTCAGATCAAAGACACGCGGTTAGGATTGGGATTTAGCCTTAAAGTTGGGTTTGGCGGTTAGAGTTAGGGAGTAAGGTAAACGAGTATGGATAGAATTGCCAGTTGCGATTTCCACCGCCTTCAATGGGACAACTGGCCTGCCAGCTGCGTTCCCGTGGTCGTAGCTGCTGTCATACGCGTGGTCGTGTATCTGTATTAAAAAACAGCTTTATGGACGTCATGTTGCGGCGGTTCTTCTGCGTGGGCTCCTTTGCAGAAAACTACGCCAGCTTACCTATCGATTGTCTCCTTGTCGGAGGCAATGCGTCTGCGATTGTGCGTTCGAATTTCCGCGCTCCTTTCGAAAGGCCACTTTAGAGTATTTTAATTGGGATATTGAGTAAACTGCAAGGTTTCAGTTTTCATTCTTCGGAGTTCTTGGTCTAGCGTCAGCTTTGGTCCCACCCTTAAAACCCCTCCTTTCCACCAAGCCCATAGTACAGGGTTCATTTGCTCGAGTTTGCTTATTGGCTCCATATATTAGATCCTCGCCATATAATTACCCTCGGCTTATGTTTTGAATTGGATAGTTCGTGAATTTAACTTCTTAAGCCCAGAGGGGAACGCAGGAGTATGTTGGCAGTTGGGTGATTGCGCTAGTCGCTGGCACAAACTGTATATCACAAGCTTGGTATCTAGTGTAAGGCATACAGCGGATTCCCTATCTCATGAAATGTCAACCAAAATTCGGAAATGTGTTCTCGGTTCAAGGGAACTACTTAATTGTTGTTGTCGTATTGATTATCATGCAGCCTAATCCCAATATATTTCAGTCGTGATAGAATTCCGACTTTCGAATGATCTTCTCTCTGACCACCCGAAAAAAAACAAACTCATTAAAAATGGCAACTTAATTAATATGTAATTTTCTCATTGAGTTTCGACGCTCTTATTAATTCAAATCTATTTTGCAGAAAACATGCCAACGAATATTAGTTCTTGTACTCATTTGATTTCAAATAAGGTCTTCTTCAAATATTATAATTTTGGGAGGAGTATCTTTCGGTTTTTGAAAAGGTTCTCATTGTGAGATTTTAAAGGTCTTGAAATGTTCATCCATAATACATCGTATCCGCTAATTTATTAATGTTGCCTAAAATTTACACACCATGAAGACTTCGTTAAACCTTTTTCATAATAGATTATAGTTCTTAGCTTGTTTGAAAAGAGACCCACTATAAAAACCTGCTATCACCTCGGACAAAACACCCCTCGGTGAAAGCACTCAAAGGGAGGGTCACTCCGTTTTACTTCTCTAAATTACGGCGGTTGCGGGGTCCTGTAGGTAAAGGATCGTCGTCGCGTCAACACTTGGCCCACCGTCAAACATGTGCTTTCGGGCCAAACTTCTCTTCTCTAAAGAACTACTCTGGCAAGATTTCGGTTGATAGAGTTCTTAACTATTTTGCTCACGGAGGGTATATTTGCATCTGCCAAATACAAGAAAGCTCGCAGGAGGGGTCACGGATGGTGCGAGTCGCCCTTAATTGGCCTGAACGAAATGAACCGTATACTCTTTCTGCTAGGGCGCCGTGTGCAGGAGACGATATTCCCCTTCTCCCTCCCCTCCGCTAAATGGTAGGCTTCTTCGGTACTGACGGTTCCGTTGCTGTTGCTTCTCTAGGATGGTAATAGTTTTGCAGGCATTACTTTTCCGACTGCCCTTGGTAGACTTTATCAAGCTCCGCACCCTATCAGTTATGCACGTTTAACTAGCATCGGTCGGCTTCTTCCTTCGCAAAGTTATTTTGATTGCTTCTCCAAACGGTTAAGTGAGAGGCAAGCCCTAAGTGTACGGTGGGCGTACTAAAGTCTGCTTAACTGTAGCAGAGTTGGCAGAAAATTTAAAGATACACTTAGGCACATGAAAAAGCAAATCCATCAATAATTTTTACGGGAGATGCTAGAGACCATCTCTGCCAACCATGCATGCTTACTGTATTTCTACATTATTTACAGCTCTGTGCGCACGATGCGACAGTATGGCCTACTTGGTATATGAAGAAATGTATAGATTTCGATTATTAAAGGTTATTAGCAATAATAATCTCTGTGTCGCTACAGATCAACTGACAACAGAATCCTACATAGAAACCGTCTTATTCTTGTCCTGCGAATAAGAAATTGTATACTTGTTAGTACGTCGTAGCTTGTCGTCTTCAGTGTGCTTTCTGTGACTTCCGACATCTACAAGGCGAAGGTCAAGTCTGCAGAATACTTTCGCCCTTGCGATGGATGTGAATATTTGCAACTGTCTTTCAGGGTGATTGCTTTGAAAATCGACAATTTTCATTAAGTAGAAACACAGCGAGTTGAACTTGACAGCTCTCGCTCAAGTTCTAGACTGCCTCAAATCAATTTCTTTTCCCACAATACTCTCTCGCTACCCCACCCTGTTTGGAGGCAGATTGGTGAAGCAGGCATGTTTTCTGTCATTTCAAATTATATTGAAACAAATGCACATGCCGATGGAACTGACGTTCAAGATACTTGGAAATGGTCAAGACTGAGACATGCCGATGGGCTTTATTAGTTGTGAAACACCTGTTCGGGATCCTGCTTTCTGGCATAAGATTAAGCATGTAGCTTAACTGATCCTTTTAAATAAATATTCCGCAAATTGTTTTCCTGGAAAAAATCTGAACATTCGAAATGCCGAAGGATATTTTACTGACACAGTTTAGTCAATAGATTATTGATATTTTATGCTGAAACTAGGCAATTCTATAGCGTTTTCCCTAGTTTTATGCTGTCTTAATTTGGGAAAATACAAGTTACCCTTGGTTCTCTGCTGAAAAAGATTTAACCATATAACTTCCACAATAATTCTCATGGAACTACAAGCAGGGTCTGTCAGAAACAGTAAGAGGATCTTTATATTGAACACTCTTTCTTTACTCTGAGTGGTGGTCTTCCACACCGTCTTTAGCCCAATTCAAATCCTTAAGGAAGAAGAAGAAGAGGATGATGATGAAGAAGGAGTGGTGGTTTTACCATGAAGTTTATTGACCTTAATTTTCGGATTCTCACTCGAAATCCTCATCAGATACATTCACAGCCAAGAGTAATGCATGCGTAAGGAATGCCGTATTTATAAGATCCAGTTGCCATGCCGCCAGGTAGCTTATCCAACTAGTCGACCTAGGGTTCTTCGTTGTTTCTCATACATGGTGCAATGACTGCTGGGTATTCCGCGTCTGAGCCGTTAATTATATAAATCTCATCAGCGTTGTAGATTATTTGCGCGATTATCACTCGTCAATTCGGCTCGCTGTCACTGGAATTGCTGATCACCCGCGTCTTCCTCGTTTGGCTACGAACGCAACCTAGACAACGTAGAATTGCGCTTATTAATCGAATGTGAGCTGTAGAACCAAGGCTTAAGCCATTCAGGGTTTCCCATGGTTTTCAGCCCTTGTGAGAAATTCCTTTAAAAACTTTGTCAACATGTACACGTGCAAACGAGCGAGAGACCAGGCCATACATAGATCAGGGTAAACGAGCAGGTGCTAAGTAAGGAGGTCGAACGATTCACTGTTTGGCAGGAAATGTCTGGAGGCATTTACCGGATCTAATGTAGAGGCAGTTAGAGTAAGTACATCGGAAAAACTTAGAAATTAACCTTGACCCGAATGTCTGGACACGCAGCAGCAGCAGCAGTGAGATGTTGAAGGGCTGCCGCTAGCGCTCAGGTGTCAGCCCATGACTTGGCATGGTCATACCTTTATGTTCAATGAAGACAACATTATCGCAATAGGCAACAACCATGTGAGCCGTGAGCTCTTCCAGTCAGCATTCTTCGAGTCATATTCGATGATAAAGCGCAACGACCCGCTCCCTTTACAGAGAAATTAGCCACGCGGAAAGGGCATGGGATAAAGCCGTTCCCAGTGCCAGCACCAGCCTGCTACATGGCCAAGTTATTATTGCGCCAATACTGAACACTAATGACAAAATTAAGGCATTTTCGGACTCGGGTGGGGAAGCGTAAGTAATAATCACTCCACGTATCACCCCCACGGATAAGCACGGCAGCCACTCATTATGCTAGGCATGTTGTGGCATGGCCATTGCCTCTTATGCACATTACGACCCCTCGTATTCATTTGTTCTTTTCTGTCACTGTCCCTGATGATGAATTCATGTTAAAATCCGAAACGTCATAAAGCTGAATAAACATCTGGTCCCACCGACCGCACTTCGTTTTTTGAAATTTCTCTGTCGATTGACAAATAACTGTCGATTTCTTTCATTCAATGGTTCAGCATGCAAACGGACACTCAAAGTGACACGGGCTAACCTGCAGCCCTCAAGCACAACCAAAAGTTTTACTGATGATGATGTTCTAAGGCTAAAGCTAGGATTTTTTCAGATTTATACAATACTGTTTACTGCTAGGTGATAGATTAAAGTTGAACCTACCCGGTTTTTCTTCAAACTTAACCATGGCCTAACTACATTGAGCAAGATAGAGGCAACAGTGCGACCGTCGACTTCGACGACGTCCACCGCGTTTTTCATAGCAGATTGAATGCAAGCGTGGTGACTTGCGTGCTAATTAGTTTTATGTTATAGCAGACTTGATTCCTGTAAAATATATTTAAATTAACAAGAGCATCGAGAAGCAATGAGAAAACTTCCTATTACTGAAGTAGCCATTTTTACGGAGTATACTTTTCGCGGACGGTCTGAAAGAGGCTCTTCCAAAAGCCGGCATCCAACCGTGACTGAAATATCTCGCGATTAGGCTGAGCAATAATCAACGCTACAGCCTCAATTAAGTGATTTGTTTGAATCGGAAACACATTTTAGAATTTTGATTGACATTTCCTGAATTGAGTTCTTGACTGTCCTAATTGATTGTCAGCGTCTATGTCCCAGAGTTCAACCAGAATTCAGCCCTAGTAAGGTTTTATGAGTCAACTCTTTATGCCGGCGCTTGTAAGCTATGCATTTTCCCAGTCGCGAAGACGGGAGTGGTATAATCTGACTTCACCTATTTGAATATCTCGGTACTTGAATCGACCGTTACTTATCCGCGAAATCTCCCTCAACTAAATAATCTGTTTTTGGCTGTGTCAGGTTAGTAAAAAGGCCGAGCAATTATAAACGCAAACTTGCACACTAATAAGTTTTTGTCCAGAGGGATTCATTAACCTTATTCCTGCTCGACCTCAGTAACAAGAAAGCAAAAACCAGGATGGTAGGAAATTACCATACTACCAGTACCCAGTACCAGCACAGACAGCTAGCCCTAGCGTCGGGATTAGCATATGACCCTTGATTTCCGTCCATCACCCAGACATCCGTTGCTGAACGCCACCTCACGTTGCGTGATTTGACTTTTTCGTACATCTATATGTACGAGAATGGTATCTTGTCATTTTGGCTGCTCGGTCACGACTACAGAGAGAATGGCCTAGAGCGAAAGAACTCGGGGTGCGGTTTGATTCTTCCAAAGTGACCATCTCGGTGTCTATTTGACCGATTGGTACACCAATCGGTTACTCGGCTCTAGAACGGAAGCAGACTTCATTACAACATTATACCGGATGTTCGGTTGCTGTTTTACGGCAAAAGCATCTCTGTTTATCAATCATTCGACCGCTATGCATGTTCTAGCACGTTTAGTCTTAAGTCCCCACTCATTTGCTTTGGAGTAGACTAAAAAGGGGATTTTCAGGTTGAATAAAGTTTTTAAAAAAATCAGAACTGATGAGACTTATAAGGTGGGAAAAGGAGAAAGAGGGTGTTGGAAGATTCGCTTAAGCGTGTTCAGCTTTCGCATTTTATAAATTACGCATTTTGCTCTACCGATCGAGTGATGCTAGCAATAAAGCAGAATGCCTGTGGTTGAATGGCAGTACTCATGTATACAAGAAGGAAGCCAGTTGAAACGCGAAATACCTAGCAAGTGACGAGGTTTTGAAAAAAATAGAGTGTCTAAAAACAAGCCTGAAAGATCCCTTTGTTTATACTTTTTGAGGATCAGTCAACCGGTATTTGGGATTGTTCGTGCCCTAACCGAGTAATCGAGCCCCGATCGCTTAGCCTTCGTGACAAAGAACAACAGTACTCAACAAATTTTTCCGTCCAGGGTTATTTTTCAACCGAACCGTGCAAACCCCCTTTTTATCTGAGTGAGGGCAGACAAATCAAAAAGGCTTTGTTGAAGACGGATTTCAAGTAAAAGAAGAAAGCCTTTTAGGCAATAAGTTGATAAAGCAGAAATTGAATAGGCGTGTCGATAGATTTTTTACCGAAACCCTGTACCATGCAGAGTAGCAGTGCTACAGGATTGATCTTGGGAAACGTATTTGCTTGACCTCTGTTGAGAACCTGACGTTCATACGCGGTAAGGCGTGAACTGCTTTGTTTTGGAACCTGTGATAAAATTAAAATCCCCCGACCAACTTTGGGAGACCGAACTGACTCACAAAAAACGCATTGATATGTACAAGGTTTGCTGCAAAACATGCACCTTTCGGGAGACCAGAGCACCTGCTACTCAATCCACGAACTACTTTTGGGCCAAAAAAACGCTAAACACGTGAAGGTGGGTTAGAACATTGGGCTATTCAGTCAACAATAGCCGTGGTAAAAGTTGGAAATGATGCGGATACTGCTGGTGACATGGAATAAGGCTGCAGCTTGTTACGCAGTCGATATATTGCTGGTGTCCACAACATCAGAAGTAGGCTTCTTTTTCGAATAAACTGCTCCGTTATTACCTCTGCTATGTATGAAATCAAAGGCGTACTACTAAATAGTCGGGACTGAGTTTGAATTCCAAGATAAGTGTCCTCTATCCTCCCTATTATAGGAAGCGGTAGTAGTTTGATAGTTCACATATTTGTCTTTTTACTTCTAACTTGCATTCATGTAAACAGGAAATTGTGCCACCTCAGCCAGCTTGACTGCTTGAATTTTCTCTTAAATCTTTAAAAAAAACTACTTGAGATTTGTTTTAGCTCGGCACCCATTGCTATTAAGAACTAGGGTGACTGGAAGGAATGCAAAAATTTGGCCTTCACTTGTCTATAAAATTCTTTTATCATGCCGTCCCTGGATGAAAGAAGAAGGCTAGAAAAGTGGTCTGGTTAAATAAAGGAACTCTCGAATCAACCAGTAGCTGTGTTGATACGTGACAGTTTCACAAAAATTGCACAATACGGGTTCAACGCTTTGACCATTACCTCGTGGTTTGGAAGACGTCTTGAGCTTACGAGATACTTAGAGCTTTAAGGTGTATTTACTAAGTCACGAACCGCTCGGTCAGCCCAGTGCGTCCGTTTGTGCGGATTTTCTGAATGGTAGACTACGAGTAAGGCTGCAATGGTTCCCTGGGAGTCAATTTACTTCCAGCAGAAGTCTCCAAGCCTTGTGATCGTAGTTACTATACACACAAACTATGTGCTTCAGTAGAAAGAAATACCGTAAAGCCTTGTAGATGCCACTGCTGTTTTCCTACAAAAACAATGGAGAAACCGCCAGGTATGTGAAATCCGCCACAAAATGTCCCTCCTGAGCAGTAAGGGCTAAATATGTGCTTGCCGAAGCAAGACTGGACTGTCAAAACATAACGCCGTCCCCACCAAAACCCCGGCAGTGTCTGCATTGCCAGCTGAAAGGTGGAACCCGGATTGGTTTGGACTGAGAATGACGCCTTTGGGTCCACAGTAACATTAGCCCATCTAACCCATTTCCCATACTGTAACCTACTACTACTACTACTAATACTACTACTACTACTACTACTACTACTACTACTACCACTACTACTACCACTACTACTACTACTACTACTACTACTACCACTACTACTACCACTACTACTATTCACTCACTACTACTACTACTCACTACCACTACTACTACTACTACTACTACTACTACCATCTACTACTACTACTACTACTCACTTCACTACCACTACTACTAATACTACTACTACTCACTACTCACTACTCACTCACTACCACTACCACTACTACTACTACCACTACTACTACTACCACTACTCACTACTACTACTACTACTTATCCTACTACTACTACTCACTACTACTACTTCTACTACTACCACTAATACCACTACTACTACTACTACTACTACTACTACTCACTACTACTACTACTACTACTACTACTAACCACTACTACTCACTACCACTACTACTCACTACTAACCACTACTCACTACTCACTACCACTACTACTACTACTACTACCACTACTACCACTCACTACTACTCAATTACTCACTACTACTACTCACTACCACTACTACTCACTATCACTACTACTACTACTACTACTACATTACCACTACTACCACTACTACTCACTACTACTACTACTACCACTACTACTACCACCACTACTCACCACTACTACTACTACCACTATCTCACTACTCACTAATACTACTCACTACTACTACTACTACTACTACTACTACTACCACTACTCACTCACCACTACTACCACCACCACCACTACTACACTACTACTACTTCACTACCACTACTACTACTACCACTACTCACTACTACCACTACCACCACTACCACTCACTACTCACCACTACTACTCACTACTACTACTACTACTACTACTACTCACTACTCACTACTCACTACTACTCACTACTACTACTACTACTACTCACTACCACTACTACTACTACTACTAACTACTACTACTACTACTACTACCACTACTACTACTACTCTACTACTACTCACTACTACTACTACTACTCACTACATTACCACTACTACTACTACTACTACCTACCACTACTACTCACTACCACCAATACCACTCACCACTACTCATCACTCACTACTCACTACTACCTACCACTACTCACTACTCACTCACCACTACCACTACTCACTACTACTACTACTACTACTACTACTCACCACTACTCACTACTCACTCACTCACTCACTCTCACTACTAACCATCTACTCACTACCACTACTCACCATACTACTACCACTCACCACTACTCACTACTACCACTCACTACTCACTCACTACCACTACTACTACTCACTCATCCCACTACTCACTACTCACCACTACTCACTACCACTCTACTACTACCACTACCACTACTACTACTCACTCACTACCACTACTACTACTCACTACCACTCACTCACTACCACCACCACTACCACTACCACTACTCACTCACTCACTACTACCACTCTACTCACTCAAATACCACCACTACCACTACCACCACCACCACTCACCACCACTAATTACCACTACCACTCACTCACCACTACCACTACTACCACTACTCACCACTACCACCACCACTCACCACTCACTCACCACTACCACTACCACTACTACTACTCACTCACTACCACTCACTCACCACTACTACCACTACCACTACCACTACCACTACCACCACCACCACTACCACTACTCACTTCACCACTACTACTACCACTAATCACACTACCACTCACTTTCACTACCACTCACTCACTACCACTACCACTACCACTACTACTCACTAACTCACTACCACTCACTACTACTACTACTACTAACGACCACCACTCACTACCACTACTACCACCACCACCACTACCACTCACTACCACTACCACTACTTCATCCCACTACTCACCACTCACTACTCACTACTACTCTACCACCACTCACCACTCACCACTACCACCACCACCACTACCACTACTACTACTCACCACTTCATCCCACTACCACTACCAATACTACCACTACTACTCTACTTCACTTCACTACTAATACTATCACTACCACTACTACTAATACCACTGCTACCACTACTACTACTACTACTACTACTACTACTACTGATACTACTACTACTACTACTACTACTACTACTACTGATACTACTACTACTACTACTACTACTACTACTACTACTATTACTACTACTTCTTCTACTAATAATAATACTAATACTATTACTAATGCTTCCAGCGGATCAATATTGAAGACATCTCTCCCACCTGTTATCACTGCAAACCTACATTTCGGTCCCAGTTTGTTCTGTTAGGCGTTATACGCCTACACGATACGAATAAATAAGACATAAGAAACATAATCTTCCCTACAGCACTGCCCTTTGCATGTAAATATAAATGCACTTAGGAAATGCCTGCTACTCGACGACCCACCTGCACACGTGAAGGAATACCAAAACATGACACATAAATCGGGCGTCAATCGTGTCACAAAATTTGATAGCAGGCGTAAAACCGTTCATGGTTATGTGCTTGCCTAATTACATTACATAGGTGGTTGAGTTAAGTCTGGTTCCTAGAGGGTGAGGGAGTAGCACGTACGCTCCAACTGTGCATCAAATAGAAAAACAGAACGAACAACCCTCGTCCTCATCCAGCCACCATAATTCCGTAGGAGTCCTTAGATTTAAGGTAAACTATGAAATCTTACTTGTGATATATTGTTTGAAATAGTGCATTTTTATACTTTGCACGTACATCCGAAGAACTTCATATTGCACGGAAAAAATTGAAAGTTTATTTTCTAACAGAAATGCAACCGCTTCCTATGACAAAATCGAAGGTTTTACACCTGCGGCCTGTGTCTCACGGTTTTATAAACCGACTTGAGACCACACCACGAATTCACACTGTTTTCTTGCACTCTTCCTATGCGTAGCCCAGTCTCACGGAGGCCTCTAAGTATCTGCGTGCAAGTTTAGGAAGAAATACTAAATAAAACTAACTCCTTGAGTTCCGTACGCTTATGTGTATATTTTGTTTTTTCATTACAGGCTTTACCGCTTTTCATATCTTCTTGCATCATCTGACTGTCTGTAAGCGGGTTCTTTGTTGTGTCAATCATTGCTGAGAACAGCAAGGTAACTCTTCCAAAAAGCTGAAATTACCATATGGCAGAGCACCCCGAACCTTTTCCTCTGTAAACTCCTGATTTGAATCAAAAAGTTCGATACCGGAATCTGTTCATTAGTTGACAAACTGGGATGAAAAAATTACCCGGCTTTCTTGCCTCCTTGAAAACGTCTTGTTTTCCGAAGTAGGTAAGACCAAAAGGCCATCTCTCTGGATATGTCGCCACTGGCACGCAGCTGCTGTTCGCCTGAACTGGGAGGGGCAATATCGATCCTCTCGTCACGGTCACCTCACGCAGAGGCAAACCTTGAAGGCTTGCAGCCATTGGTCGGTATGTTAAAGGTCGCCTTAATCTGATTGGAAACATTTACATTTAATGCATAGGTAATACTTGAATGTATTAAATAAAACCAGATCTAAAAAACTAAAAAAAGACATTCCGAGAGCCAACACCGAATTTAAAATTCCAGTTTCCAGTCTGCGTGGATTTCAGGTTCAACGGTTTATTAATTGGAATAACCGCGAGTAATTTGTAACGTTATGCTTCGTGTCCTCATCCTCAGCATCCCACCTGGATGGCTTCAACCACTGGTTAACTCTGCCTCTGTTTCTAAGTGGAGTTGAATAATTCACTTTCAACTGAGCAGGTCCACTTATAAAGGCAACCATATTTATTTGAACTCACCGAACTTAATTGTTCAATGTTGGGATAAAAGACAGGTATAGGCATAGGCGAAATCCACTTGCATACATCGAAATTTCAGTATCTAGTTGAAATCCGGTAGAAGAACAATCGAAGATTATGTGAAACCTTTGTCATGAACCACTTTTGCAATACTTTGAGACGGCGTCTACGCGAATTTTTCTTTCCAATTTCTCCATCAGGTTACGACTATACGGCAAATTTCCAACACCACTAGTTAATTGGGCTCGCCTCGCCTACCGAATCACGTGACTCGTTTGCCGTCTGCACGACCTTCTGGTGACACTGTGCGTGACGTCATCTCACCCAAAGCTGGCCTTTGCTGACTGGCGCCTGGGAGAAGAACTGAGACCAGAAGTGCAAGTGGTAGAAGCTCATCTCAAATGAGTGCCTGACCTCTTGGTCTACAGTTTGGCAAATCGGATTTGCAACCGGTTAAGCTCTACCATTTTGTCGCCTACGGAATAAGAACCACATGAGGTGGTTAACCTACCATCTGGAGCCGGCTCAATCTATCTGACATTACGCACTGGCCTAATGTGGCGTGATATTGCTCAACAAAGTGCCTGGGACTACCCCCTCCATCCTTTCTCCTTGACGATGCCTACCAACTTGGTTTAGAATAGCTATTCTTATTAGTCTATTCTTACATAATTCAGTCCTATGCTAATCCAGTCGGATTCGGGTGAAAGGGCGGCGTCAGTATGCGAATTCGAAGAAAATCGCGGAGTACAAGATGAAATAAAGGCCGTTCCCTGAACTCTGACTCGAACTCTTGCCAGGCAAAAAGTTTGCTTTTGGTAACAGCTTAGGCAAAGAACTTGGGGGCTGTTTAGGAGCCTAAACTCCGTCCTTAAGTGATTGGCGGGCAAAGGTGAAAAAGCTCGGGTTTACTCTCTGGTTTCTCCCGAATCTCAACTGATGTCCCTTCATCTAGTACCGATTTGACTGCCCTCTCCCCGAGTTCGCGGACTTGAGTTGGAGCTCTGGAACCACTGCCGTGTCATATACCTGACGTAAACGGTCGTCTCTTTACTACATTACGCACCCCACAGCGTGGATTAGGCCAAGGCAAGTTGTTGGCAACTTCTGCTTCCGCTCGTCTGCTCAACTATGGTGGTCCACAGTGATCCATTTTTTTGACAGTTTCTGAACACACGATTGAAACTGCTCTTCATAAGCTGAACATTAAGATCAAATATGGTAGGTAGGCACTCAACGATAGGTTACAGGACTCACTCGTCCCGTTGTGCCTTAGGGCTCACTCTCAAACCCCGCCAGCAGACGCACCGCGCCTAATGATATAGGCAGGATAGTATGACTGACAAAGACTAGGTCGATTGGAATGGCCACTTCTGGCTCATTAACCGTAAAACACAACGAGATTAACATGAGCTCGTGGCCGGGGGGTACTTGTAAGTAGTCCGAGGCAACAACTTGAAGAGTCAAAACGGCTGTTAAAAGTTATTCTTTCAATGAACAAAGTTGAATTGCATCTTAGGGTGCTATGTAAAAACATAACAGTATTGCGTATCACAAAGTATTTTCTCCCTTTGCATAAGGACTGTCTTTGTTTATACGATTACGGGTTGCACGTATTCTAGCCATTCTTTGAATTTGAACATTCACATCGTGAGGTAGAAAAACTGGATGACCTTATACAACTAATGCACATCCTCTTTGAAAAGTAGACAATCCTAGGCTTGACAATGCCGGGAAGGAAAAGGGAGACTGAAATGGCCCTTTCTGGCCCATTAGCCGTCATCAGCCAGTTATACCTAACCACAGGTTTTGCCCTACCCTAGGCTTGAACTCGTGACCTGTTGATAAGAAGTCTTGGTTGGCATGGTTAATCTGTCTCTACTACTACTACTACTACTACTACTACTACTACTACTACTACTACTACTACTACTACTACTACTACTACTACTACTACTACTACTACTACTACTACTACTACTACTACTACTACTACTACTACTACTACTAATACTACTACTACTACTACTACTACTACTACTTCTACTACTACTACTAATACTACTACTACTACTACTACTACTACTACTACTACTACTACTACTAGCCGCTGTTCGTCTCCCGGCGGGGCTCAAGAGTGAGGCTCAAAGCAGAACGGAATGAGTGAGTTCCGTTAGCGATCGCTGAGCGTTCATCAACGAATGCAGTCGAGTTCTTGTTGGATGCTAATCATAATCCTATCCCGATAAATTAAAAGCCACACAGTTATACTTTACAAAATCCTCACTGCCCAACTCAAATTATTTAGTAAACAGCAGAAAAGTTTTTATTGATGAATATTACACAGAGAAGAGGAAATATCATGTTGCATACACAGTTACCTATGATTATGGGGCGAAGGAATGCCTGCGTTAGAACTACACTGCGTTTACCAATATATACATATAAGCTACACGTCATATGCTACACGTCGCTATGCGACCGCCTGCGAGGGCTCTAAAGGGAGCTCCAGGTCATAATGGAACATACATGTTCCTTAAGCAGATCGGTGAGCCACACACTATAATATATATATATATATATATATATATATATATATATATATATATATATATATATATATATATATATATATTTATGATAGTGTGGGATTCACCGATCTGGTTAAGGAACACGTATGTTCCGTTGTGCCTTGGATCTCACTTTAGAGCCCTCGCGGGCAGTCGCATTGCGACTTTAGATATAGTTGATAGTGGAACCGACAGAGATAGGGAACTGGCCATTTCTGGCTTATTAGCCGTCATCAACCAGTCATACCCAATCCCAGGTGTGGATCACCCGAGATAGTTTTACACTCAATGACCAAAGGTCGCGGGTTCGAATCTCGGGTGATCCACACCTGAGATTGGGTATGACTGGCTGATGACGGCTAATAAGCCAGAAATGGCCATTCCGGTCTCCCTTGTCTTTGTCGGCTCCACCTTATCAACATATATATATATATAATGGCCCATAAGCACTTCATCGAACCATCTGCTAGACACAGTGCAAGGATTGTCTGCACCCTACTCGAGTGCATGTTTGTGTTTCTAGTCCTAGCTGGTAGTCGGGGGTTATGATTGGCTGAATGAAGGCAGAATAAACCCGAAACAGACTGTATTGATCTACCCATCTTTTCTGTCGTCTCTCCTCTCTGAAGTATAGTATGTTATGAAATTCCTGGTAGTCCACACTTCCAAATAGTATTTGTAAACGGGAAAAATGTCCAGTGCAGTTGTTGTGGAAGCTGGAAATTTGCATTCGTTGTTTGTAAGCAAACACCTTTGCTGTATGAATTGCGTCGAACCGAGTTTACTGACGAAGGGAATCAACGCATTCCAGTTAACTTCGGAGGCCCAATAAAATGCGGGCACCTGGCACCCTGCAATTAAGGTAAAAAAGACGGCCAAAGACAGTAAGGCTCTGTTATGACTTGTCGGTCGTCAGTTCAACCTCAGACGAGAAGGGCCTGCGTTTTGGGCCCAGACCAAGCTTCTTTTACTGACCACTTTAATTCAGTGCTCATAGAAGTGAGCCACAGGCTAACGCTCTGTCATGCGGCCATGTGACCATCTGCCCAAAAAACGGAAAGAGCCTTTTCCTGTTTGATCTGAGACCTCAGGAGCGCCCCTTCCATCTGAATTTGAGCATTCAGGATCGCTCCAGGAATAGTAAAACAAAGATTAATAGGGGGTTTTGCTAGACTTGCATAATTAATTGACCAAAATTTGAAAAGCGTGACAGCCTAGGTGGGTATACGAGTCCAAGATAGCAAAGGAAGGCCTTAATTCAGTCAAAGCTCTGACCATCTGAGCTACGAGGCCCAAGCGGGTACCGAAAGTTTAATTGCACTTGGGTCAAGTTACCCGGCCAGCATACTGCAACACCAATTATGATATGGTAAGCTGACTGCCCAATCAGGATTCCTTAAGCAATGAATCTAGAATGCACATGGTAACTACTAACGGCGCTTAAGAATTTGAGGGTTTTATCAGATTTGCAGAATTCATTTGGGTCAAATGGAACCAAAAACCGGTCTCTACTTGCTGCTAAATGATGATATTAGAGCTTATCAACTACCCTAAATAAAAAACATAACGCCCCTGACGGCGCTGATCAGATATGAAAGAGCCTGAAGCTACGATTGCTCTGCGTTACACGTGACAAAATTAAAAAATAATTGCCATTCCGTCTTTATTTACGACGATTGAAAGAATTAGGACCTCAGTCGACTTCCGCTTGGCCTGAATGCTGGCAGGTGGCTGACGCAGCGATAAACAGCGGTTGTGCAGACACAATTTATCATCTCACCGGACCACTCCATAAGTTGAGCAATTTCACTCCCACTACCGAAGCGATTCATCGAAAATGACCGCGGCAACGCGAGTAGATGCATGATTACAGACTTGAACTCGTTGCCAGGCGCCATGAATTCACAAGAAGTCTGGTGGGGTGCATTTTCGAGCGAGGGAAATTTTCGCTCGAAACTTGATAAGTTGATTGTGCCAGCCTAGCTTCGTGATTGTCGTTTTCTGAATAATCTAACTGCCTGAGCGCACACCAGAACACTTTGCGCTCTATTGGGTGCATTTTACTCGGGTCATATGGACAAAAATGGCCCTTGAATTTGTTACGCTGACTGGGGACTGCATCCTGCATCTACATATGTAGTATACGGGGAAACTCAGTAACTCCTGAGCCAACATTTTAAGTAAACATTTCAACGAAAAATATGGCGTAGGTGAAGTCGCACGCTTGTTCAGCGAGAGCGTACTCTCAAGTCAATTCCCAGACAATAACATCGTGTCGCTTGAAAAATCAATCGTCTGTATAAAAATCTTTTGGAAAAACACAGCAAAACTCTAGCAGTAAGCATGATTTCTACTGATTTTCTGCGCTTGTATATATTAAATCAATGCTTATGGAGGTGAAGCACAATAATTTTTAGTACATTCATTTTATGGAAAGTTGTGATTTTATTTAAAATAGGGGTACTTTGTGGTAAAACTAACAATTACGAGACTTTTGTGTGGATTTGCCTGATATTTATGTAGCTAACTATCCTCTGGCCCAATAATTCTCCCATTGAAATGTGTAACATTAATCACAACTAGTGAAATATTCTGTTTTCAGAGGACCGTTTTATAATGGAAGGTAATGTTCTTCAGATGGACTGCGCAAAAAGGTATTCTCGAAACGTTAACCACCATTGAACGCACGATTTGACATTCGAACTACCAGAAATAAATTAGCTCTGTAAGCTCGAAGCGTCCTGTTCTTTCTTGTTTACAATTTAAGCGCAATGTGACTGCCTATGCAATAAACGCAAAAAGTTATTTTTTACGCACTTTTCATAAAGTTCGACCGAAGATTTATGGACATCGAATATTAAGGGAAACGCACCATTTAACTGATGAAAATCATTTGGAGGAACATGTGCCCAGGTGGGCAGAAGAATGCAAATTCGGATGCAACTTGTTACCGCGTAGTAATGGACTTGGAATTATGCTAGTTACCTAATAATTTTGCAAATCATCCGTTTATTTGAGTCCAGAAGTTATGGCTTTGCACGTTTTAATCGCTTCATATAGTAGGAAAACTCTGCAAGCGTTTACTTTAATTATTCATTTTAAAGTAAACAAACAAGCTGACTTGACTATCAAATGCAACATGGGATGTGTTAAAGTAAGCGGAGGGGCAAGATTTACCTTTGAAAACAGTGTTTAATCAAAGTTGCTAATACTAGTTGGAACGAGATAATGCCAACCTATTTCAGGTCGCATATCCGCCTGGTTACAAAAAATATATCTCAACCGTTTTAAACATGAGATTACCCATTTGTATGCCGAGCAGCATGTAGTCGGCTGTTTTTTTACGGAAAACGTCTAGAAATGCGTGGTGTCTAGACTTATTGTGCAACTCATTTCGCGGAGAGTTGATTAGCAGATTAATATTGAACTGTAAAAAAAAACTATCTCTAACATAACAGAAATGCTGATTGGCGTTTAATTTACAATATCTACCGAAGCACTTGATGAGTATCAATGCACTAAAAAGTCTGAAAGTATTCGGAAATTTTGCCACTTGAATCCATGAACGCTGTTAAGTAAAATTTAGGAACCTAGTTTAAAACAGCAAAAAATATATATTCAGAATACTAATTATTTGACTGGCAATATAAGTGTTTGAGGGAAAGTAAAAAATCACAAGGATTGTCCGGCAACTACAGTAGCAGCATTACAGAACAATTGGTATTCAAGTAAATATATGAATTAAATGCCAATTCATACATTTACATGTATAAATTGCGAATAATGTGAACACGTGAAGGAAAGGCACTTTCCCAATTGAATGTAACCAATTTCCGGAAGCTAGGCAGACTGAGATTGGTGGCGTTCATAAAAATAACGGAAATTTCACCTTCAAATAAGCGCAATGTTCATTACATAGACGAAGGCTTTTCGCATATTTGCACTGTGAGTCAGTCATTACAATGCAGGAAGACCACATCTGGCGGTCACCGTCTTAATAATGAAATTTCGAAATCAAAAGTAAGTTTGATTATGCCACCGACAGGATCTGAAAGCAAAAGTACGGTTGTGTGAGCTTTTCATTCTCGAGGACAGTCGATGCGGTCTTACGGTTCCAGTCTCATTTACTGACTCACGAAGTGTACAGTTACTTTTTAAGTATAATCACTTTGCCTCCATCAATCCCACCTCGACTTGACAGGACACGCAGACGGCTTTTCTTGCAAATGCTTTGAAACGACTTCCTGCTGAACCCTGACAGACCTACAGGATAAGACGTGAATGCTTTAGCCACCAATGCTTTAGAAGGTAAAAATGGAGGTTGGACAGGCGAAAATTTCCCTTCCGTAATACAAATGGCTTTGTGCTACTTTAAAGGAATGTACATATTCCCGGGTCCTGTCCTTAAACCTAACCCAAACCCTAACCACAAGCCTAACAATCCACACTCTACCCCTAATGCCTCCGTGGAATTCGGTTCAAGGCCACCTGCAACCGAGGGGGGTGGGGAGGGGGAGTTACTTATTCCCCAACCCTATTAGTAAGAGGTCTGGTCGTGCACCAATATGACAGTTTTGTTCAGCCGAGTTTTCGGGTCAAAACAGGAGTTCTTCTTCTTCTTCTTCTTCTTTTTCTTCTTCAGAGAAGAGAACATAGCAAAAAGTGAGCCAGCACCTACGAGACGGCGTAACCTCACCAGCCAGTCCTGCAGGGACTCAGGTGGTTAAAAGGGGTGGCGAGGAGAGAGACGGAATGATGGAGTTCTTATTGAATCTCAACACTTTGAACGGTTCCCGACTTTACAAACCCTCCGTTTGGGTGATTTTCACAGTGTTGGCCATGCCAATGGAACGATCTGGCTCGAGAGTGTGGATAAGGATTCTTGAGAACTGGGTTCCGGGACTTTGTTTTTACCTAGCATGGCCCCATCCGCTCCCGGGCGATTACTGACTTTCACGAAACGCATGCGTGGATTCTATGGGATAATGCGTTCCTCTACATTAAGTAGACTGGGTGACCATAAACTACCGGCAGATTTTCGCGTTGTCGACTTAATAATATGACAAGTACTCTGACGAAAATATGGACTGAACTGCACAACATCCTTTCTTTTTTACCAGAAATGTAACCGATTCCAATTAAAACTATCAAGGGGTGAATTCAACATCTTCTGTCGAATGAAAACACAAAATAATAAAAGATTTCTATTCGCGGATTGTTTTTTCCTGTCCGTAGGGCTAATGAGGCAAACCCGCCTCAGATCCCATGCCCGCCAGTCTTCGATAACTTCTCTTGCCAGTCTGCTTTCGGCTCGGCCGAGCACTTGGGTCCCGTCAAAGTCGAACCAGTGGTTGTTTTCAAGACTGCGCATGGCGACGTCTGATCCTAAATCCTTTCGCCTTATGGCCAAAGCATGCTCGTGCATGCGCGTACTCAGTCGTTTGTCGAGCATGCCGCAGTAAATGACCGGGCAGTCTAGACAGTTGATGCGGTAAATAACGCCTGACGTGATCATGGGGGTGATTACTGTTGTAGGGAAGAATTGTTTTCGTGTTTATCGCTTTTCGAAATATGCCAGTCTGGAGGGTTTCGTCCTTCTGCCTTGAACATCGAGAAAAGGAAGCGTTCCGTCCTCCTCTTCCTCCATTGTGCATGGAATCTTTGGAAAAATCAATATCAATTCCCATTTAAAGTTCTCTTAAGCGTCTCGTTGTAGGATGACCAAGGTGTCGTCTACGTAGTGCATCCAGAATTCCGGCTTGTAGAACTAAAAGACCCGAGTTTCCAGTCCTTGCAAAACTACTTCCATCAGGTAGCCGGAGATCGGTGATCCCATCGGGGTTCTTTTGATTTGCGCATAAACACGGCCGTGTAACGTGAAGTACATGCAGAGGCAGTAGTCCAGTAGCTCCATCGCGTTTGCCATTTTAACAGATTTTAATTCTTCGTTGTATCTTTTTCCAGAAGGTCATCGATGACTCTCATGATCAATTCTTTTGGGATGCATGTGAACAAAGAGATGACGTCAAAGGACACCATTATCTAGTCGGGGGCGATTGTGATGTCTTGGCGTTTTTCCAGGAAGTGCGCTGAGGATACGGCTGTGTGTTTGACTTTGTCTCTCTATTCAAATCTATCCCAAAATAATTGGCCATGAGCGTCGTCGATGAACTTCTGGACAGAGGGAACAAGGAGTGCCTGATGCCTGCTTATTCAAAAAGATACGGATTATTGATTTAGAAAAGGACGTATTTGGCAAAAGGACCAGGTAGCTAAATCAAATAGCAGAAAGTGAAGATTTCACCTGTTAGAAAGTTTCTCAAAGAAATTGAGTGAAGGCTATTGAAAAAAGAAAGGCGAGAATGTGATTTTATTGTTTCGCTATTCTTTTTAATGTTCCAAAAATTTTGTACTGTTATCTCTTAAATTTATATCATTACTGGTAATAAGATAATCTCTCACCACTTCGTGGTTTTCTTTTCGTGGGCTTTATACTTCACGATTTTTCTCCTACGATACATTCTGCTGATTTTCGATATTTCGCGGGACTATTTTAATATTTACATTATTTTCTAACGTATATTAAACAATGAACAGTAGCCCGTTTAAGAGCATAGGAAACGTTTAAAAGAGTGTTGGCAAGATTAATCCGGTTTAGAATAGAGTGCGTAGGGTTGCTTTAGCTTAATATATAAAAAAAGAGCGTACAGATGTATTAAACTTAAATATATAAACTACTTCGGTGAAATTTGAATTTTGTAGTGGGTCTCCGAACGTAACCTCCTTTATGTTTTTCGCTAAAGCTAACATGCGGAAAGCTAACTATGCGTTACGCATCATTTCAGTGTTTCCTGCTAGAGAAGGTCAGTTATTTTCTGGCTTAAAGCCAAACGATTTTCTCCTATAAATTATCGCTTAGTAAGATTTGTTTCTTGGATTTTGATATGCCTCCAGACGCCAAGAGCATAGTTGCTATCCAGTTGGTGACAGAATTAACAGTAGATCGTCTGCTGGTTGTTTAAAGTGGCTTTGACATATATCAAGTTTTAGCGCTCCTTTTACTAGCTTTTACTGGCATATGGGAGGGGATGCAAAAAGGTTCGAACTTAACAGGAAAGCATTTGTTATAGAGTCTGACTTACCTCACAAACCAATATTGGATCTTTTTACTGGGGGTTCCTATTCCATTGGGCCCTCAGGCTCAATGTAGCGCCCTCACATAGCGACCAGAAATTTATACTGAAAGGAGACGTGACGAAGACAAGGGAGATTGGAATGGCCAGTTGTGGCTTTTTGACCGACTTTAGCCATTCCTACCCAAACTCGGGTTTGCTGCGTCTTGGCATTGAACCAAATTTCTTTGGAAATTGAGCATCTGTTCCAGAAAGCCAAGGCAAGTGGTTTTTCGGGCGTTGGAGCGAGAGACGATGGCTGTATTTTACAGGCACTGAAACCCTGATGATTCTTGTTCCTGAAAGGGAGAGAACTGGGTTATGTAAACCCACAGGATCGTTTAAAATGGAAATGGTTGTAATGAGGCTTTTACGAGTGTGACAAACAACGAAATGGGTGCAAGGAATCATAAAATTTATTCTCATAAGCCTATATATGACAACAAAATAGAGCATAATACGAAAACATTTAACAAAAAGCAAATCTCGATAAATAAATGGAATAACAAACATCACAATGCAATAATTTCCTGTATGCCATTATATCAATACAGTTGTTAAAACACCGAGGTTTACTTCCCACAGCTATGCAATAATAAACGAAACCGGGCCTTCTAAGTATTTTAACCCAAGAGGCCTATATAAACTATTCTTACCATGGAAGGAATGTGAAATATGACAATACTTGAAACTGCTTACTGTGTTGCGATCAGAAGAGTCCTCTGCCGCGCCAGCCACCTACGCCCGACTCTGTCTCTGGTCATCTTGACACCGAGCACAAGCGGATGAGAGAGTGCGGTAGCTGCAGCGCAAGTCTACTATCACTTAAAACTAATTTACGCGCAAGTCACCATCCCCGCACCACCCTTCTGTGAAGCATACGGTGGACATCATCGGACTACGACGGTCGAACTATCGAATCCATCATAATAAGCGGAATGGCGCGTAAATATAGAAAAACGGGATCACCACTTTTGTATTGTAAGCAACAATTAAAGCTACGAAGAAATAATATTTAGAGGAAAAAATAAACGGTAAGCGGGGAAAGCTTCGTCAAAACTACAAGGCTACAAAAAGGACGAAAAACGGCAAAGGACAGTTTTAATAGAGACGCACGAAAAACAAAGTCCTCTCAAATATCAGCTATTGTAGCTATTGTCGTTTACTAGATCCAGAAAGTCCTGCACAGAGAACGATTAACAAAGCCTGCTGCTGAGATGAGCTCACGTCCGGCAGAATGCGATCGATAAAGGAAAATCGACCGTTTCAATTGCCTAAAAACGATTGAGGCAAATGAGCACAATTAATGAAGCGCGGACGTCATGCATCAGTGAAAACAGAAGACACCTTGTCGTGAGGCACAGTTCATGGTTGTATTTATTTGTTAGCACATTCAAACAAGCGTAGAGTATAGTTCATGTGAACTTGCAAGGTAGTCGAGCATGAAATTCCAGTCAAGTACCAATACTCAGATGCTTCGAAGTAGAGCTTGGAGTCCAAGCGGTACTAAGACAGGTGAGGGTCGTAAAACAACTGGAATGTTGTCCACGGCCACAAGTACTCATATAGAGGAATAAAAAGAGGCGATCGCTGGGACAGTAGATTTATTGGCCAGGGATCATACATTCTTTTTCTGAACTGCTTCCTGGAATCCGCCTCTTCGCCTCTTTCAGTTACTATTCATATAAATGGTCAAAGTAGTAGGAAACCGAGCAGATTTGCTAGGTCACATTTTATGATGGTTATCTGAAAATGAACCCGATAACCCACCTGGAATCTCCGATGAATAAATTGCTGTTCCTAACAACTGAATTTCCAGCCTTAGCATATAAAGGTAGGTCTGTGAATCGAAATTTAATTCTCCTTTTTGCGCTGTAACAAAAGTATAGAAAGCCAACAGGCTAACAATCCTCATTTGCAATCGCCATTGTTGATGTTGTTGTTTATCACTTCTACTGATTGTTCGAACGGATTGAAATAGTTGAACTAATTAGCGTCATGTAACAAAGCAGTTAACACATCGTTAACTAAATTATTGACGCAGATGTTCCTGAAGTGTAAAATGTCATCTAAACATTGTAGCCTCGTTATTACCTACTGAAGAAACCTGCGGTTTTCAATTTTGTGAAACCTACCTTGCTAAACCAGAAATATATGTCCTTGATTTTAGCATATAAACAAACTGGAATGTACAAACGAAAGTTGGAAGCGAAACCAAACTGGGGTTCTGGGAACAGTTGTTACCATTCTGCTAACTGAAGTACTTTATGTGAACTTCTCATGATCGGTAACTTACAGCTACAACCAAACCCTTTGCTGCCGTATTTTTAGATATCGATATGCCCATAATTTCAAATATGTAAGATAGTAAAGCCTATATCGTTTCGATGTTCTATCAGTGATTTGGATTGCATAGACAAAATGAGTAAGTATAGAAGACACCGGATTATTTTTTCCGACAGAGTACGATCTCTGATTTTCGAGATATCTCTCCCAAATAACCATTACGCTACTTTATTTCTACAAGGTTCATAGGACAAAACGGGTTCAAGCATGATTCTATCATTGGCATGATATGAAAAGTGAAAAAGTCTGGAGCAATAAAGTCGTACAAGCGCGTGACACCCACTGATATGGTTAAAATCGCACTCGATCCCATTCTGTCCGCCCGCCAGCCTGCTACTGGCGATAAACGAACGTTGTTTCATAGGACACATGTCACATATAATGAAAGGATATTTGTTCAAGGCATATGACGTACCGATGATCGGTAACAACCGTGAAACAGCTTTCTGTGTCTTACCTGTTGCAGCCTTAGCAACATACCCTTGTACAATAAAGTCATATTTATACCCATATTGGGAACTGCTTCCGATGTTTTCGTAAAATTTCAATCGTATTTCGGCCCTAGGATATGCCATACATGATCTCCCGTCTAAAAATTGCTAGCCGAATGAACCTCAGAATATCGACTACGAGTTGAGTGTTCACGCTGCACAGGTTCCATAAGTATATACTATTTTTAGACTCGGGCTTGGATGTTGCTAAATAACTACTGACCAATATCAGTTTAGCGTACAAATTTTAAGCTGTTAGCTACTATTCACGTGACTAAATTGCTTGCCAATGCTACAGCCCAAGGAGCAGTTGGAAGACACTGTGTGTATAATGCATTCATTCAAATTCCCCTCACAATAGATCTTAAGAACTTTCAGTAAATTGAAATCTTTCCTTAAAATTTAACACAAAATATGTGCAATTTGTTTTCAGGTGTTCATAGTGTTTTAGCATGAAAGAATGTTTAGGCCTAAAATACCAAACGAGCGATTTAATGCTAAGTTAACGGATCGATTCAAATGCTTCTGAGGTTTACTTTACTTTACAAGTAGGCCTGCCAGTCCGTCCAATTTTAGACCTGAGAAACTCGCCGCATCATAAACCAGCAAAATGGTTGGCGGAGAAACTCAAGCCCATACACCATCAGCTGGCGCCACGTAATTATCTGTATACGTTCGAAGTTATTGACGACGTCAAAGACATAAACTTAAACGGCATGGTGATGCTCTCTTTAGACGTCTGATCGCTTTTTACAAACGTGCCGGTCACTGAGACAGTCGATTACATCTGCAAATTCCTATTGACAAATCAGCAAGAAATTGGAATACCGACGAATGCACTAAAGGAACTATTACTAAGATGCACATTGAACGGGCAGTTCCTTTTTGACAACCAACTATACAGAAAAAAAGATGTTGTTGCTATGGGCTCGCCCCTTGGACCTCTCTTAGCCGATGTCTTAATGGGAAAACTGGATAAATCTCAGTTAAGCGATCAGATCAATAAACTAAACACTACGGTTGCTACGTTGACGACATCTTTGCGATTGCCAATGTAGAAACCAATTTAGATGCACTCTTAGATGCTGTTAATCGAGCACATCCGTCCATCAAGTTAACGTTGGAGGTAGAAACAGGAGGTTCGCTTCTTTTCATAGACGTTCTCCTAAGCCGAAGACCTGACGGTAGTGTCCGAAGGAGCGTTCACCGAAAGAAAACCTAGTCTGGAAAAGATACAAACTTCGGCAGTTTCGTACCCATCCAACAGAAACGCAATCTAGTCCCTTGTTTGGCGCAAAGGGCTAAAAAATTTGTTCGGCGGGCTGTATCGAAGAAGAGCTCCGAAAGATCCAGAACTTACTTCGCGAAAATGGCTATCCGGATAGATTTATTACAAAGAATATGGTCGCAAGACCAGAAAAAAAACCCACCACACTTAATGTGGAAAAGAAAACCCTATTTCTCAAAAGTCCCCTTCCAAGGCGATGCGGCAAGTGAACTCCTGAAAAGACGCCTTGACCAAGCCGTCGCACGAACCTTCCCAGTGGCGAGAATTCGGATCTTATTCTCAACCAACCCTGTTTTCCACGGGGAATTTAAGGATAAGTTGCCGGCTCAGATCACCTCCATGTGCATCTACTCATTCACTTGCTCCTGAGGAACAGGTTATATTGGTCGCACGAGTCGGCGCCTAGCCAAAAGAATAAAGGAATACCTCCCGGCATGGCTGGGAAAAGGCGAAGTTAAAAGCATAAACAGCGCTATTCTCGCACACCTGGTGGATTCCGGGCACCGTGTGGACCCTAACGAAGCCTTCTGTGTGATTTATAAAGTGCCACCAAACTATCCCACATCACTGGGTCAGCGGCTGCTAGCAACAACAGAAGCCACCGCCATCCGTTTGAGAAAACCGGTCTTGTGCGCACAAAAGAACCTCCTACAAGCTCCGCGCTTAGCATGGCCAACGACGGCTTAATTAAATGCAGTCCAGGCCGTTCGTCTCTTCTTCTCCCCTCCCCCCTCCCTTTCGTGAACGACCACCAAACCCTCACTGCCGCTCAACCATTTGTCTCTTATCGCCACCCTACCCCCTTTTAACACGACTCACTGGTATGACGAGATGAACCTTATTGATTTTATGTCTTAGCTTGTACTCCGTTTCCCATATAAATGTACTGGCCTAAGGAGAATTTATCGAAAGCACGCGTATGCTCGCCAACTAGTCTTTTGAAAAATGTTTCTGTTTTTCGAAGTCGTCTCAAAACACTTAAACATTACTTGAATTGCAGAAGTATTTAAAGTTTCATCACCGTATTTAGGTGACTACTAGTAGTACACTTTCTCCTGTGACCTACTGAGTGAGTTTGCTTTGAAGGATCTTTTAACAACAAGACAAACTTGAGTGATGCGTTTAACTTTTTATGAAATACCTTTGACGGAAGTTATGTACTTCGATTCAACGTATGAGAATGAATGCTTTAAGTACGAAAGAAGTGTCCAAACATTGACAGTAAAAGAACAGTGGTTTAAGTATAAATTAAAGAAAGAAAATAACAACTAGTATACATACCCCTTTGCCATTCACACCTTTGATGGTTCTAAACGACGAGGAGAAGGATACTGTGAGATTTACTTCCTGGTTAGTTGCTTTCAAAGGCTAGAGATATCTCGACTCCAGATAATGGTGCGGTATAACACGGGGATAAGAACATAACTGCATTACCCTTGCGCTAAATTCCAGAGAGATAAGGGCTATGCTTAGAGTACAGTTTAGAGTTGCAATTTAGCTAGTGTTAGGTTTGCGGGTTTAGGTCTAATTTATGGTTAGAGTTAAGGTTTGAGTAAAGCTTAATGTTATGGCGGGAATAGAAAAAGCAAATAGGTACCCGGTCGCTAATTTTGCGCACCCCCATAGGTGTATCTTAGAGGAGGGTTTCATAGTCCGTTGTCCTACTACCGGTCTTGACCTTGTATGCATTCTGCCACTGTTTAGGCTAATTACTTCCAACCACAATCCGCTTAGTAAAACATCATTTTATTCGGCTCCAATGTCACCATGAAGAGGCATCTTGATACCCATCAGTTACTTTTAAAGGAGTGGCTGTATAAGTTATTTAGGGTCTGACAGGTGGAAACATACAGCCCGGGCCCGAGCTAAAAGCACAGACATGTGTTTCACCAGTATTCTGCTGCTGTTTAACACAACTGAGCGGGGTCCTGCCCATCAGTGTGTCCCCTAGCACCCCCTGCGTGCTTTCTGGTAGTTACTCCAGTTTACAAATTGACGCTTTTTAATTTCCTCAAAAATTAATTGCCAACTAATAGTAAGCAAGTTTATTTGAAGGTTTATATGCGTATACTGTAAGTTGTTATTAATTTGTGGGCCGGCTTCTCTCAGCCACAGCGAGATAATCGCGTAATATTCGTTCATTTGCAAACAGGCTGTGAGTACGTTTCCCCCTGTAACCCCTTAATATAGTACTGGCTGCCTGTTGGCATTTTAATGAATATTACGTGATTATCTCGCAGTGGCTGAGAGAAGTCGGTCTAAATATTCATATCAGCTTTCAGTCTACGTCTCTAAACCTTCAAATAGACTGCTTTACTCCAAGTGAGGGATAAATTTCTGAGGAAATTAAAAAGCAGCAAGTACGTAATTTCATTACGCCGAATTAGTGCAATCGCTCCAATTTTCGCACTGCTCACGTACATTCATTCACCGCATGGGCCTATAAGGCCACATCGCCTATATGAATACCTGTGGTAGGGCACCCCCGGTTATACCACATTACCATATCTCTCCGTACCAGCACCTACATCACAAATAACCGCACCCAACACTACACAACACACATTTGCAACGAGCACCTCTCAAGTAAGAGAGAAGTGTGATTCTCGGCTCCTTCTCCATGTAGCTCCTCTGCTGCATGTGTGAACTGAGCCTATGACCATCACGGTGCGCTAAACAGCATGCCTTGGAAGGTTGCTAAGTGACAAGGTAACGCGGACCACGCAATCAGCCCGATGTATGTTTATGTGGTGGCCGACTGGTGGACTGAGAGCTAGGCTGCAATGACTTCTTGTTACTGTGGCCTCTATGGCATTCACAGTCGATGGAAACCGAGCCAGGTGTAGGCACGTGCGTCGGGGCGGCTCCGGTCGTGCTAGCCTCCTGCTCCCTGTGCCGCCTCTTGTCATATTGACTTCGTCATGACACCGTAGAAGAGGAGGAGGGAGTGGGGTAGATACAGCGCAAGTCACTTTGGTTGCGCCCACCCTGATGTGGGGCACACAATGCACCCCATAAAAACCGACCGTCGAACTGTCTGTGCCAGTGCTCTGCATATTCTCAAATCGCAAAAAACTGCATTGCATGCTATGTGCAAAACAATAAAAGTGTTCGTTGACGAACGCTCACCGATTGCTAATGGAACCCATTCATTCCACTCTGCCGTGAGGCTCACCCTCAAGTCCCGCCAACAGTCGCACAGCGGCTAGTAATAGTAAAGGCAGATTGCCAATGCCGACAAAGACTTGAATGGCCATTTCAGGCTCATTAGCCGTCATCAGCCAGTCCTACCCAACCTCAGGTGGTGCCCCACTCAAGGCTCAAATCCGTGACCTGTTGATCAGAAGTCCAATGCTACAAACCTGGAACCATGAGCACATTTTGTTGCTGGGTTAGATCGGGAATATTTATCTTCGTTCACGAACGCTTAACCATCGCTAACGGAATCTGGACAACCATCTAAAGCCGTCTGTTCTAAAAGACTCCCTACTTAGTGAAAGCACATGCTTTATGGACATTTCGTCACTTGGTACAAGGCATAAATATTTTAAATCAACATGACTTCCCCCACATTTCTTGTATTCTCCCAAGCTACGTTCTCAAAGGAAAAGAAAGGCTGGAACCCAATCTCATTTTGTACCCCTACTATCACCATTAACAACTTCCTGTTCCATCTGGTAGGACTGATCATTAAGAACATTTTGACCTACAATTTTCGACCCCTACATGGTGGAGTCATGAAACTCAATAAATGTTACAAGCATAAATCGTAAGCTCCAAACTCCTTTTTTAAAGGCGAGTCGACGAGTTTGGAAGTAGTTTACTGCACGCGTTATTAATTGTATAGTTTCACCGATTACTCTGGAGAAATTTGAAAGCAAAGTATAATGGAAACATCTGTTAATGGGGAGAAAGCCTTACCATCAATTTGCCTGAAAAAACTTGATTTTTAATCTCGTTAGAAAGTAATGGCTAAATTAATGTCAATCAGTTTATTTGAAGGCTTATAAGCGTAGGCTGACGTTGGGGGCCCCACTGATGAGCCAGGCCCCCTCGCAGCGACAGAATACCGGCAAAACGGGTGTGTGCATTTCACCTAGTAGCCTGCTTTAACTATATTGAAAATGTCTTCCGGAAGAGCCTAAATTAGTTAAACTCAACATCCATGCTGCTGCGAAAGAACATACAATTAGGAGGTAACAGATGACCTGGAAAAGTAAAGAGATAATTCACAAGCATATTTATCCGCGAAATAGTATCTCTACGTCTGGAGTAAACGCAAGTGCCTGGGAAATGCAGCTAGGCGGAGCCAGCATGCAACATTGCATGGAAGTAGATGGCAGAGAGTTCTTGCGAAAGGAAATAAATGCGCAATTTTTTTCCATCTGTGAGATGTGGGATCTTTTTCAGGGGCAACGTCGGCATGCTACGTCCGACAGGAGTTTCCTCAGTGCGTCCAGGTAGAAAAGTAAAGCGCGATCGAGCAACTCTTGCAGCCAAACAAAATGTTTAAAAATCGAAGTAAAAAATGAGCGCTTTTACTGTTCATTTTAGACAAAAGAAAAAAAGGACAGTAAATTTTAACATTTGTCCGAAAGTCTTCTGCTCTTCTTAAAAGTGACGAATGATCAGTATTGTTAAATCTGGTACTTTCCAAACTGAGACCTGTATTGTCCTCCCATATTGCTGTTAATTGGAAGTAAATGTACTGTCTACTTTTGATATCCATCTGGTGGTTTTTTTGCGACGAGGCATAGTAACAAGTATTTGAGTATTCTACTCTGAGCATGGGTTGCCGAGTAAAGGAAGAGGGTGAACTTAGGGTAATGTAGATCGTACTTTTTTATTCCTGGTTGGAAACTGGAATTAAATCCGTCACAGTACAGATGGTCTTGAGCTGAATTCTAGGCGATGCCTATTCCCTCTCCTAACCCTGCCTGCCGGGAATTCAAACGCGAAGCCACTTGTTGTACGGGCGATGACTAATCAAATGCAATATTAGCGAAGTTCTGAAGTGCATTTTTAATTGCGAAGGAGTATTTACGTGAAGTTATAATTTTGATTATCGTAAACCCCAAAATATTTACTCAACAGCGGAATGCTGGCCATTAAATGCCCTTCGGTTAAGCCGCCTGCGAAAACAGAACTCGGTTAAGAGTGAATATTTATGGAATTCGCTGTTCGCCACTGATTTTCAATCTCCTTATAAATTCATGTTTCTGTTATAGATCGCATACTAAAATACCCCTTGTTGGTATCGTTATGTCGTTCTCAAACTAAGTACTTGCAAAAACGATATATTTCGGTTTTATAAAGTCTGCATACATGAGATTTTTCACGATCTATAATTTTCCTCCATTAAGCATCATATTTGTCCATTTATTAATATTTCTTACAACGTATATAACATGGTCCACATCCATCACAGACTTTTATGAGCATATTCCTTAGGGTAGAGAAATGTGTAAGCTTACCTAGACGAACTGTGTGCAACATGTAGTTTGGGAATCCTGAACGCAAGTTTGACGGCAGATCAGGCTCAGAAGTATTCGGAAATTTTGTTTTGTTAATAGCATAGAGGAATGCATGGTTTCGCCTACATAAAAAGTTAACAGTTTGGAGTCTATAAACTCTCAACCTAAATGCTTCAGAAAACCAGATTCTAAATTATTGGAGAATTGGAAAATTAAAAAAACATAATATATCATCTCTTCGAGTAAGAAAATAAGTAAAGACCTGATTTGCTACCAAATAGGAGCAAGAAAAGATACGTTTGAGAGTATTTTCTTTAAAATATCAGTAAATTTATAAGGAAAATAAAAATCAATTCAAAATCATATCATGTAACTGAAACTTGTTGCTGTGTCTGGTTACTACAGACGGATGAAATGAAATGATGACGAACCAGAAACCTTTTTAATTGTCGAACACCTCCTTACCTTTCCCCTTCCCCCTGCCCCATGATAGGTTTAGAATATAACCCCTGTCCGCCTCTGATCCCACTCAACCTTCCACCCCCTACTTACTGTTTACTAAATGTTTAAACTTTCGTTAGTCTGATGATGAAGAATCGAAAGCGTACGTTTGCCAAACTTGACTTCTGAAATGAAGTGTGTCCAAAATCCCCCATTCCAGAATGCCTGAATATCTTGGGATTCGTTTGCACCATAATCAAAATTACAAGCATATGCAAATAATTTTTTTTAAAATCGAAAGTGCATTTAATTTAGAATTTACCGAGATTTTGCGCTAACTGTATTCCCATGCCCTATCATTTTTCTGCACTTTATTTGGGCTCCCTGTCACCATTACCCTAATGCAACTATTTACTGAAATTTTAATATAATTTACAGTTACGAGATCCAAACTTTTTAGTAATTATAAAAATTAACTGCATATGCGTTTGCTTGCTTTTTACGGAGGTTTTGAAGGCTGGGAGGATTTTGCTGGACCACCGTAGACAACGGTTGACGTTTAGGGTTGGGCGACAATGCAGGGTTCTGATCGGGAAGATATTTGATTTGTCTGAAACAGGCGCCCTACCACGCAGTTGATCTGACTGAAAGGCATTTTATTACAATGCCGGACACTTAAAATTTGGCCAACCATAAATTCTGATACGTGGTATTCATCCTACTAGAGATAACATAGCCTTCCATTCGTTGATGAACGCTCACCGATCTCTAGCGGAAATCACCCATCCCGCTCTGTCTTGAGGCTTACTATCGAGCCTCGCCAGCAGCCGCACAGCGGCTAGCAGTATAAAAGGCAAATGAAAATTGCTGGCGAAGACGAGAAAGACTGGAATGGCCATTTCTGGCTCATTAGCCGTAATCAGTCAGTCATACACAACCCTTTTTAATGTCGTTATAAATTTCCTCACATTTTATAGAATATACTCTCAAACGTATCCTTCGTTGCACCTATTTTATAGAAAATCATGTCTTCACTTATTTTCTTACTCGAAGAGATGATAAACTATGTTTTTTAATATTCAAATTCTCCAAAAATTTAGAATCTAGTTCGTCGTAGCATTAAAATTTGGAGTTTACAGTCTAGAAGTTGTTTTCTTTTCATGTAGGTAAAATCCCACATTCCTCTATGCTATTAATAAAAGACAATTTTCGTATACCTCTGAACCTGACCTGTAGATTGATTTAATGCTGCTAAAAGTTTTCCATAGGTGTGGACCGTGTTATATACTTTGTAAGCAGTTTTAATAAACGGACAAATATGAGGATTTACGAAGGCTGGAACCCGCGACCTGGTGCTCAGAAGTCCAACACTCGTCGCAGTGGATTAGAGCTTTGGATATCTGATCAACAGGTCGCAGGTTTGAGCCCCGGGTGGTACACCCTCTGAGTTTGGTATGAGTGACTGATGACGGCTAATGAGCCAGAAATGTCCATTCCATTCTCCCGTGTCACTGCCGGTAGGGTTCAGTAGCTTTCACGTTTTAATTGAAAGGCGCCTATACCTGGATCTACAATAACTGAAAATTTGGCTGATCACAGTGTAAAGCAGGTTTCTGTTCAACGGAAACCATAGGAAAAAACAACGTTAATGGCTTAAACAGGAAGAGAGTGAGCTTCTAGCTTGCTTAGTGTAACTGTGTATTTTGTGAGGACTACTGCCATATTAAGAAGTAGTTAATTTTTATAAAAAAGAATGCTATTGCATTAACAGGCGTCAGAACCTTTTACGGTTGATTTTTGTTGCTTCCTATCTTGGCTGGGTTGAGAGATACCACCAAGGCAGAACGAGATGACTGGGCTTCGTAACGCGATCGGTGAACGCCAGCGTGCATGTTGCCGATATAAAACCGGTAAGACCACGAGCGCGTGGCTCAATGTTTAGAGCCTTGGGCTTCTAATCAACCGGCTGCGGGTTTGAGCCTCGGGTGGTGCCCCACCTGGGGTTGCGTATGGCTGGCTGATGAGGGTTAATAAAACCGAAATGCCTATTCCAGTTACCCAGTTCTACTGCCTATACGACTAGTCACTGTGCGGCTATTGGTGGGGCTCGAAAGCGAGAGAGCCCCAAGGCAAAACGGGACAACTGAGTCCCGTAACCAATCGATGAGAGCCTATCCACCAAAATCTGAATGTGTTTCGAAGGTCGAGGGAGAAGCGAAGGGTTGACTTTTAAAAGCCTGCTGTTTACTGACCAAAATGTTTTCCTAATGTAGTTGTTTCTGAAGGGAAATATTTCAAGGAAACGCGAATGTATCTGACAGTCAGGTAAGGTGCGCGTTTGCATAAGATGTCGTTGAGCTTTCATCACGAAGCGCCTCTTAAACGCAGACACTCCGTTGACTCGCACGTGCGCCAACATCACGCCATTGGAAAGCAGGCTACTTAGAGCCGAAAAAGCCCGAATCGCATAAACACCCCGATTGTCTGGATAAATCTGGCCCTGCTCTGACAAGTCTTATTCACTCGTGTTCACAGTGCCGTCAGGCTTAGGCGACGTGTTCATTGATCAGACTGGATGCTTAACTCGCAGCCCTATAACGACAGATTCAAAATGTCAACATCAATTACTCGCATTTGGAAAAGAGGATAAGGAGCCGAACAGCACTCGCGAAATTTGCTGACATCGATAAATCACAGTGAGTAGGCTTTTCAGGGCTTTATACTGAGGAGCTAATGCTTGACATGACCGATGCTTCTCATCACGCTGGTCAGTATTAAACAAGGTAAGTTGAATTTCAGCGAAAGTTCGACCATCGTTAATGACAGAACGGCCAGGGGGGCGGTAGTTATCTTTTATTCTAGGGGAAGAATATCGGTGGCGCTCTCGTCTAAGTCATGAAGCTCTAGACCTGACAGCTTCGATCAGATTATCCGCACGCACTGGTCGAGGGTATTTAATTGAAAGGTTAAGATTTGAATTTAAATTTGAGCCATAGTTGCATATCTAAAAGAGTTCATAAAATATTACAAATGCTTGCATTCACGGAATGCAAGTAATAAGAAAATAAAAATAAAATCCGTTTTGTTCCTCCCTGGGTTAGTAGGGTCATAAAATAAGGTCGCACAAGCAGCCATTTCCGCAAAAAAATTAAATTTGCGTCAAATTTCATGCTCTGAACCACATATTTCATTTGGTTAAGTTGTCTTCTTTGTTTCAGGTAATGTGCTTTCATCAACTTTGGCCCTTAGGCGTACACGGGTCTGCTACCTCTTCAAAAACGTAAGAACGGAATTTTCACAAATCAGACACCTCCGCAGCGAGTAAAAAAGTTCATATCATAAAAGCAACGTTTGGAGAATATACCAGCAAAGACAGGGTTGATATAGAAAAAAACTTTTGCTGAATATACACGCACAATCTTGAGGCAACTACACCTGGCCGTTCGCCCAAGTATTTGTCTTACAAGGTGGTTCAGAAATGAGCTGATTCCCTCTGCTGTTGTTACACTGCAGATGCAATGGAAGCAAACAGGTTTTTTGGAACGCTTCTATCCGACAGTTTGCAGAGTTCGAATAACTGCGTGTCTAGGATCGTACCTGCGTGTGACACCTGAGCCGAACGCCTTCAGCTGCACCCCATCAACAGTCAGAAAAGATGATGAGACCGACGACGGGAAATCCATCCACACAACAAAATAGCGTATTTCGCTAATAATATATCTGGTGTGCTTAGATCCAGCACGGAGCGTTAAGAGTCGTGGTTTGGAGGTCTGCCATTTGACGGGATAAAGCATTTCTTATAAGGAAGGAGAGTCAGGCTGTAATTGCACCCTCTTAGTGCGGATTCTACGTCATGCTCATTGAAGTGATTCGAGTAGTTCGCATGAAAACCAGGGTATAATTTGATCAAGAGCAGGTTGTGCGTGACAGTGCAGGTGGGCCATAGCGGCCGAGCCCGCCTCCGGACTCCCCGACATTGTTGGAGGGTGCATGTCCTGCTGCGCACGAACAGGACACCGTCCTGTGCACACCCTCCACGTGGTAGAAATTGTCGCTCCTGACGGCCTAACTATCGTATGTCTGTCGTAAATTCTTGATATCCCCCAAGATACGCACCACACATGTCTCCGGAAACATTTCTGACTTTCTAAAATATATAATAGCCTCGGTTTGCATTTGTCAAGATCTCTGCGGTTATCTTTTTATGATATGTTTTAGCCTGGTTTAAAATTCTTGGGTTATTTGTGATAAAAACTAAGTTTTAACTGTTTAATCATTTGTTACATCATCGTTGGAGAAGAGGGAAAGATGAAAATTAGAAGAAATAGTTACATCTCCTTAAAAATGCGTAAACGTCTAACGGAACTGCGCGAGGACCTAGCAGAGTGTTCCACAAACGAGCGGTTAATGGACGTAGAGGCAGTCTGTGGATCTGAAAGAATTGCAATGGAAATCAGAGAGCTGAACAATAGGACAGACATTGATGCCCCTCTATTTTTGATGCCAACCAACCTCGAGGCATTAACGAAGCAAACTCAATTAAAATTATCCGACAGATAGCAGATGATATATGAATTGACCATTCAATCTGTTTGTTAAATAAATCAAATTGGAATCGTGAAAAATCTCGAAGGATAAACTTTACACAAACTGAACGAAAAGTAAAATGGTCTCTAATTCGAGAGGTGCTCCTGAGTTATTTTACCAAGTCAAACAAATAACCCTCATAACCACTTTGTTACGGGTGTTTAACCAGATCTAATCCCAGTACTTCTGACGATCCCCACGACAGATCAACCGGCGCGAACCATGTCCATTTTCTCCTTCACAACAGGGTAGGCACAGAGATGATGGCTTGCGCACGAATTATTTTATAGTGATAGTAGACTTTCGCAGCATCTAACACACTCCACCCTCCATCACAGACCTGTGCCCTCTCTTAAGACAAAGGCCAGGAAACCCCAGTTAAGATCGGGCGCATACTGCTGGTGTGGTGTGGGTCAGCGTCTAGGCGGACCATCACACTCTTATCCCAACAGTGACCGGATGACAATCAATTGCAAAAATACTTTGAAAATCATGGAGCTGAAATAAAAAATACACGGTGATCACATGGTAGAGCGTAGTTATTTGCAGCCGACACCTGCTACCCAAACTTCTTGAAGTAGTTTGAATTCATTGTTTCAAAGGAGAACTGTCAATAACTCGTCCAACTGCATCAGAAGTTGCCCAATAATTCTTCAGTACTACGCAATCGATAGCCCTTTTAGTTTCCATTATAACGCTTGATCACAAGTTTCTCCCAGAACGAAGCAGAATGCAAACGAATCATATAACGAAACTCCACTTACTCGAGTATATTTACATAATATTTTACTAACCAAATAAAATATTGTTGGGCTCTGTATAAATATCATTTATGTACAAATCTGCTTCAAGTAGACAACCACTTAGAAGACTTTCAAATGCGTACTCATTTCCCAAACTCCTGAATTTTATAATAACGGACTAAAAATTGCTATTTGCCGATGCTAGTATATTTCCTTCGACTTCTAAGCGCTATTTGGCGACCGCTTTTGTGGTTCACAGAGTGAGCAGTTGAAATACCACACTTATGTTGCACCTATATACTAGTAGTAACAATACAGCAATATGATCCGAATTTAGGACCGTTAATGCCAACGCTCTGGCCCGCTCAAACCGAGGCTCGACAGCCCTAATTCCTCTGAAAGTTAGCGTAGATGCACCTGCATATCGGACGATTCC